>PVJO010018658.1:0-36142 GCA_004026905.1 Hystrix cristata
AAGAGGTGTAATAGATATTATATAAAAGGAGGATGGTGTGCAGAGGAGAGGAGTACTAGAAGGAAAGAAAGGGAAAAGCAGAAAGACAACAGGGGAGAGAGGGGAATGGGAAAATATGGAAAATGATGAATGAACCTGCTGTAAATAGGGAGGGAGGGTGCAGAGGGGAGGGGGGAAGAGGGGGGAGAACCAAGATACACCATGTATAGGTACAGAATTAATGTAATGAATGTGACCATTGTATGTAGAATGTACCAATACATGTTCTTGGTTTAAAATTAAAAAAAAAAGATGTGGTTTTTCTACACAATGGAGTACTACTCTGCCATAAAAAGGGTAAGCTAGAGTCATTTGTAGGTAAATGGATGTTCCTTGAGAACATACTCTTAAGCAAAATAAATCAGACACTCACGAGTACACATCGAATTATTTCAAATTGTTTCGATATGTGATAGATATTATATAAAATGAAGATAATATTGAAAAGAGAGGAGAAATAGAAAGGAGGAAGGGAGAAAAGAAAAAAGGGAAAAGGAAAGAAAGAGGAAAAGGAAAAAATAGGAAAATATAAATAAACCTGTTGTAAATAGGGAAGTGGGAGCAGAAGGGAGGGGTGGCAGAAAACAGAAAAAAAAAAAAAGAATTCTACCCACAACCTGACCCTGACATTAATACTAAATCTAATGCCTGAAACACAAATTCTTAATCCTGAGACTAGCGCTAAAATGAACCCTACAACTAACCCTAACTTTAAAATGAACATTGCCCTAATAATACTTCTAACTACAAAACGACACCAACTCTAAATCTAACCCCTAACCCTAAGAGTAATCCTAATCCTAGATCTTAATCTTTAACCCAATCATATCTCTAAACCAAAACCTAACGCTAAGCCTAACTTTCACCCTAAATCTAAATCTAATCCCAAACCAAACTTTAACCCTACAAATAATTCTACCCACAACCTAACCTTGACTCCAAATCTGCACCCTAACCCTAACCCTAGGCCTAACTGTACCATCACCCTAACTCAAATGCTAAGTCTAACCCCAACCCTAACTATAATTCTAACCACAAACTAACCCTAACATTAAATTTAACACATAATCTTAACCTTAACTATAGCCACAACCCAAACCTTAATCTTAAACCTAGCCCTAAACTGAACCTTAACATTAGTCCTAACCTTAACCCTAATGCTAACAATAATTCGAACAGCAACCTAACCCTAAACCTGAACCTACCCCAACCAGAACCATAATGGTAATCTTAAATTTAAACCTAACCATAAACCTAGCCCTAAGCCTAGCAATTATTCTAAGTAAAACTTCAGGTATAACTCTAAATCTAACACATAACACCAACTGTAAGCCTAGCCCTAACCAAAATCTTAACCCTAAATCTAACCGTAATTTTAACCCTAGCCTTATACCAAAACTTAACACTAACCCTAACCCTAACACTAAACCTAACCCTAAAGCCCTGACACAAAGCCTAACCCTAAACTTAACCTTAACCCTACCAATAATTCTAAGCACAAACTAATACCAAATCTAAATGCTAGCACTAACCCTAAACATAGCCCTAACCCTAACAATAATTCTAATGACAACCTAAGCCTAACTCTAAATCAAACCATTAGCCATAAACCATAACCCTAGCCCTAGCTGAAAACCTAAGCAGAAACCCATCCATAACCATAACTGTATTACTAATTCTAACCACAACCTAAGCCTAACCTGAATTCTAGTATCTAACCCAGTCCCAAAGCCTAGACCTAGCATGAACACTAACACTAACCCAGACCATAACAATAATTCTATTCTCACCTTAACAGTAACTCAAAATCTAACACTTAACTGTAACCCTCACCGTAGCATGAAAACAAACTTTATCCTTAAACCAAACACTAACCCTAATATTAAGTCTAACCACAAACTAACCCTAATTCCAAATCTAACCCTAACCCTAATTCTAGGCCTAACCTGACTCCAAGCCTAACCCTAACCTGAACCCTAACCCTTACCATAATTCTAACACTAAACCTAACCATAACAATTATTCTAACTGCAATCTAACCCTAAAACTAAATCTAACATCTAAACCTAATGCTAACACTAGCTCTAAACTGAATATTAAACCTGACCTTCACTCTAACCCTAACAGTAACTATATTTCTAAATACTACTTAAACCTAACTCTAAATCCAATCATCACACTTAACACTAACTCAAGCCCAAACCTGAAACCTTATCCTAAAATTAACCCTAACACCCACCACAAACCTAGCAATAATTCTAACAACCTAACCCTAACTCTACATCTAACACCTAACCCTCATCCTAGCTCTAAATCAAAACATAATACTAACACTAACCTAACCCTAAACCTCACAATAACTATTACCACAAACTAACCCTACCTCTACATGAAACACCTAACCCTAATGTTAAACTTAGTCCTAATCTGAAAACTACTCTTAACCCTAAACCTAAGCCTAACAATGATTCTAACCAATCCCTAACCCTACCTCTAAATCTAACCTCTAATCCAAACCCTAACACTAGTCCTAAGCAGAACTCTAACCCTCACCTAACCATAATTCTAACCACAACCTAGACCTAACTCTAAATCTAAAATGTAACACTAATCCTAACCCTAGCCCTAATGTGTAATCTAAGCCTAAACCTAACCTTAGCCTTTAGCTGATCCCTATCCCATACCCTAACCTTAAACTGAACCATAAACCTAGCCCAATACCAATCTGAACCCTTACCAAAACCCTAGCCATAGCACAAAACTCAACACTATCCATAATCCTAACACTTGTTCTAACCTCAATCTAGCTGACCACTAAATCTCATCCCTAGCCCTAACCCTAAACCTAACACTAAGTCCAACACTAATTCTTACGCTAACCCCTAAACCTAATCCTAAACATAGCTATAACTTGAACCCTAAACTAACTCTAAACCTAACAATAACCATAACAATAATTCCAAACCCAACTTTGCCCTAAAACTAAATTTAAACCCTGCTCCAAAAACTAAGTCTAGCAAAAACATGAACATTAACCATAACACTAAATCTAATTCTAAACTCAACCCTAACAATAATTCTAACTACAATATCACCCTTACTCAAAATCTAACACCTAAATCTAACCCTAGCCTTAATACAAAACTTAAGCCTGACCTTAACCCTAATTCTAACCTAACAATAATTCTCACCACAAACTAACTTTAAATCTAAACCCTAAACCTAAATCATAGCCCTAATACTAACCCTAGTACTAATCTGAACCCGAACTGTAACACTAATGTTAGCCTTAACCCTAACAATAATACTAACTGTAACCTAAGCCTACCTCTAAATCCAGTACCTAAATTTAAGCATAACTCTAGCCCTAACACAAACTCTAACCCTAACACTAACCCTAGGGATAATTCTAAGCACTAATCCTAATCCTAATCTTAAACCTAATCCTAAATCATCTCCTAACCCAAAACCTAAACATAAAACTAACTCTAACCCAAAAACTAACCCTAACAATAATTCTAAATGCAACTTAAACCTAACTACAAATCTAATCCCCAAATCTAAACCCAGTTCTAAACTAATATTAAACCTAATTCTAATCCCTACCTCAACAATAATTCTAACTACAGTTTAACCCTAACTCCAAATCTAAGCCATAACATTAAAGCTAACCCTAGACTGAGACCAAAACCTAATCCTACCTCTAACCCTAACACCAACCAAAGTCCTAAGAATAATTCCAGTCACGACCTAACTCTAACTCTAAATCTATGCCCTGAGACTAACTGTAGACCTAACTTTAACCCTAATCCTAACCTACCTTAACCTCAATAATAATTTGTACAACAAACTAACCATAACACTAAACCTAACCCCTGAACCTAACATTAAACATAGCCCTACCCAAACCATAACTGTAACCCTAACTCTAACCCTAACAATAATTCCATCAGCTACCTAACCCTAACTCTAAATATAACCCCTAAACCTAAACTTTAAACTAGCCTTAATCTAAATCCTAATCCTTAGCCTAACAATAATTCTAAGTGATACGTAACTCTAATTCTAAATATAACCACTAAACCTAATCTTAAAACTAAATTTAACTCCTAACCATAATCCTAAACCTAGCACCTAACCGAACACTAACCCATAACTTAATACTAAACTTAATCCTAAACCTTACCCAAACACTAGCTCTAATACAAAATCTAAACTTATTACTAACTCAAACCCTAACCATACCCAAACCCTGAGCCTAACCCTAACCCTAATTCTAATGATAATTGTAACTACAACATAAATCTAGATCTAATGCCTATCCCTAAGCCTAACCCTAGTTTAAAACCCAGGCCTAAACCTATCCCTACAAATAATTCTAACTGCAATTGGCTCTAACTCTAAATATAACCACTAACTCTGTTCCTAACCTAACTCTAACCAAAAAACTATCACTTAACCCAGTCCTAATTCAAAACCTAACCCTAACAATAATTCACACTTTAACTTAGCCCTAGCTCTAAATCTAAACTTTAACTCTAACCCTAACCCTAATCCAAACTCTAATCCTAACCCTAAAGATAATTCTAACCAAAACCTAACTCTAAACCTAACTCTAAATCTAACCAGTAACTCTTACCCTAACCCTAAACCTAGCCCTAAACTGAACCCTAAAACTAACAATAATTCTGACCACAACCTAAACTTAACTCTAACACTAGCCCTAAACCAAACACTAACCCTAAACCTAACAAAAATTTTAAATGCAACCTAACTCTGACTTGAACTCTAATCCATAACCCTAAACCTAGACCTAACCTAAAGGCTAACCATAACTGTAAACCTAACACTAACCTTTACAATCATTCTAACTTCAACATAAACCTACCTCTAACCTAACTCCTAAACAGATCCATAACTCTAGCCTTAACAAGAAATCTAACCCTAACCCTAGCCATAATCTGAAGTCAAACACCAGCACTAACCTGAAACCTAACCCTAAAGTTAATGATAATTCTAAAGGCAATCTAACCCTAATTTTAAATCTTAACCCTGAATGTAACCCCCCAGCCCAACCCCCTAAACCTAGTCCTTACTTGAACCTTAATCCTAATACCAATGCTAATCCTAACCCTAACAACAATTCTAACAGCAATTTAACGCTAATATTAAATGCAACCCTTAAACCTAACCATAACTGTAGCCCAAATGCAAACACTAACACTAAGAACACTAAACTATGAATAATTCTAACAGCAACCTAACCTTAACTCTAAAACCTAAACCCCAATCTGTAACCCTAATCCTAAACTTACCCATACTCCTAAGCCTAAACCTAACTCTAATAATAATTCTAACTGCAGAGAATTCAGCATGGCCAAAGAGAGGAATATCCACGTTTGATATACTCAGAGAAATCAACTGAATACACAGGTGATTGGAATAAAGAAGAGGACATACAACCTGATGCCAAAATTAGTCAGAAATGAAACTTGTATACCAAACAAAACATTGGCAAAGGAGTGTATAAAAAGGCAAAGCAGTCCACAAGAATGCCTGCAGGGCCTCCATCCAGCTGCACACAGAGCAGGAGCTGCCATTCTAGAAGGTTCCACAAAAGTGGATGGAACCTCAACAGCATGGCAGAATCAAATTGCACAGGATAGACTCGAGCTATATGGCTCCCTCACCTTTTTTTGCTGTCCTCCAAATAGAAGATGTCGCAGCACTGCCAGCATATTTCACTGGCACACACAAGACTGAGTGACCAAGAAACTACTCCCTCCAAGATGGCCCACCAGCTTGTTCTCAGACTATGAGAGGACTACAAGCAACCTCTGAGTTGGGAACTATCAAGGACGCATCGAGTGTGGACGAGTCCAGAGTCCTCCAGGGAGAAACATGCCAGTGGAACACAGCAGTTAATGCAGCATGCTGTAGTGGCTAATTGGAACCTCTAGAGACAGCACTGAGAGGGACTGTGGTGGCAGCAAAGGTAATGAGCCTGACCTCAGCACCACCACCCCCAGCCTGCTCCCAGCGGTGCAAGAGAAGAGAGAGATGTGACAGCTGAGTGGAACAGAGGAGGCTGTGCAAAAGCCAGGAGAAGCCAACTGAAAGTGGATCACAGATGAACATTTGCCTGTCTTTCTCTAAAGGGTTCTGGTGGTGAAAGCCCACAGAAACTAGGTGAGAGACAGCTGTAGAGACACACAGCATAAGGAGACTACTAAGTGCAAGTGACAAATAAATTTATGAAAAATTGTTCGACATCACTGGTCATGCGAGAGATGCAAGTTAAAACAAGGCTGAGATTCCATCTCGCTCCAGAAAGAACGGCAAAAAAAAAAGAATGGCTATTATTATTAAGAAATCAACTGATAAACACTGGTGGGGCTGTGGGGAAAAAGGAACCTGTCTCCACTGCCAGTGGGGTGCAACCATTGTAGAAATCAGTGTGGAGGTCCCTCAAAAACTAGGACTTAGAGATTCCATTTAATTCAGCTATTCTCCTTCTTGGTTATCTTCCTGAAAGAATTAAGAGCATTAGAGCACAGTGGTATATGCACACCCATGCTTATAGCAGCACAGTTCGTAATAGCTAAATCTTGGAAACAGCCCAAATGCCATCAACCAATGAATGGATAAAGAAGATATGGGTTTTTTAAATATAGTAGAGTACCACTCTGCCATAAAGAAAGATAAACCTGAGACATTTCTAAATAAATAGATGCATCCTGAGACCACACTCTTAACTGAAATAAACCAGAGAGACATGTTCAAATATTGCATGGTCTCTCTGGTATGAGAAACCAAAACTGTAAATAAGGATCAAAATTCCTAATAGATATTGAGAAATAGGATGAAAACATTCAAATGGGAAGGAAGTGAGGAGGGGGAAGGGAAGAAAGGGAAAAGAAAAGAAGGAAAAAATGCAAACAATGATTTGGAAGTAAGGAGGAGTAGAGGGGTTGAAAGGAGGGGAGGGGAATCTGGAGAAAAAGAAGAATCAAGATATATCATGTATAGGTACAAATTCCCTAATGATGACTGTGATCATTGTGTATGTAAAAATGTACCAATAAACTCAATTAAGTAGAGGAAGAACTCAAACTATCTTTGTTCACAGATGGCACAAAACTCTTACACAGAAGATCAAAAATTTCACCGAAGACTCCTAGAACTAATAATCAAATTCAGCAATGTAGCAGGATGCAAAATCAACCCACGAATATTAATAACATCCCTGTAGAACAATAATAAGCTCACCAAGAAGGCAATTCAGTAAACAATACCATTCAAAATAGCTTTATTTCTAAGTAACAAAATTACTTAGAAATTAACTGAAACAAGGAGGTGATAGACCTCTATGATGAAAATTATAATGAGGCAGGGAAGCCCCAGGGCCCAGGACTCTAGATTCCAGCAAGGAGTCATAAAATCCTTCCTCAGCTCTTTGGAAATGGTTAACGGCTGATACAACCTGTCCCTAGCCACACAACTTTGTAATCAAACCCCCCTCCCCTCACATCCTGTACCCATTACCTATGTGCTCCTCACTAATAATGCAGAAGGATAACTGTGTGTGTCTAGGAGCCAATCATATCGAAGCTTTCAAATCCTTTCTTTATAAGGGTAACAAGGGGACTAGCAAAATGGGATGTACAATCCTATAAAAACCCTGAAATTGCTTTGTTCAAGGCCCAGGGTCTTGGAGTGTGAACTCCCCTGGATCCATTGACATAAATAAACCTGAGTTTTCCAACTCTCTGAGCGGCACTTGGTTTCTCAATAGTCTGACTGCTTACACTTTTGCTGCAACATTTTCTGGAGGGCCCAGTGAGATTGCAACCATGCTTGCCCTTTGAACCACTGGTGTGGCAGAGTGACTGTGTCACAGCAAAGGAGTCCTAGTGCTGAATAAAGTGGTGTGTCACCCTATGGTATTCCTGGCCCTCCTTCACCAGGGGCTCCAATGTTCCAGGACAGCTGACCCTGACTAGACTCAATAGAGAGACAGACCAACTCAACACTCAGGACTTCAAGACAAGGTAGGGTCCCGGGACCAAAAACCCAGTCAGGTCCTGCCTTTGGGCAAATTAGGAGCTTGATCAACTCCTGTTGGGGTCTTCAATGGAAGGGCTGTCCAGTCAGGAACCTTCCCAAAGAGGAGCAGCCACTGTGATAAACTCTGTGTGTGTGCGTGTGTGTGTGTGTGTGTGCGTGTGCGTGTGCGTGTGCGTGTGTGTGTGTGAGAGATCTGACTTGCTTGCATTTCACACTCCAGTTTGTGGCTCCACAGGCTCCCAGGTATGGAGTCCAAGTGGGCTCATCTGAAATTCCATGGTGATTGGCATACAGTCTAGGGCGGCAGCAGTCTATCCACTTGTGAGTCATGAAGCTGAGTCTGTTCTGGTCAAGCAACACTGAAGCTGCTCCAGGACATGGTCAGATGAGAGTTTGATTGATATCCTCTGTGGAGGGGACACCCATCCTTGTTTGTCTTGTGACACCTATGCAGGGTGGGATACATTGGGAGGGGGGCAAATATTAGATTGGTTAGATCAGAGATTGTCTATGTCCAAATGGTCACTTTGTCTTTGGGCTTTAAGACAAAATTATTTTTCTGAAATCTTCAAGGCTCACTTTCCCCTTCCCCTGGACACTCTTCTGAGCTGCCTCATTGAGAAATTAGGCTGTCCCCAGAGAAAGTGTCTTTTTGTCAAAATGACCTGTTTCTGTTGCATCACTGGTCCATCAGGGCAGTCCAGGTGGAGTGGCACACATGCTGAGGGTGTGCTCTTCTTGAGCATCATAATGAGGCCATTTTTCTGTGTCGCCTTTTTCTGCATCAGCAACTCATCCCAGAGGGATTTAAACCTAAGGACCAAGGGGGAGATTACCCCTTTCAGTCTTTCCCTCTCTCTCCTCAGCACCTTCGAGAGCCTTACTTACCCGAGAGTGTCCCAGAGCTTTGTTCTTCCCCCTCAAGGTGCATTCCTCCTGTGCCTCCCTCTTCTTGAACAGGGCCCCCCTTTCTCACCAATCCCCCTGAGGGACTTAGTGATCTGAGCCATCTTCAGGGAGGTGAGGGATCATGCTGCTTGGGAATACCAGGCCATCCAAGAGTGGCAACACCAGAGCCACCTAGGATATAAGGCCTTCATGTGGAGTCCCACACCAACGAACAACATCCACTGCAGGAGATAATTCAGAGGGTGGTCCAAATGAGAAAGGGTCAGTCAAAACCTACCATCCTGGATTGTATGCTCAGAAACTTTAAGAAAGGCTTTGGTGGAGATTATGGTATTAACATGACCCCTGGGGAACTCAGAACACTTTGTGATGTAGAGTGGACTACTTCCAGGGTAGACTGGCTGGCCAAAGGGGATCCTTCTCTTCCCCACAGTTAGGGCAGCATACTAGGTGGTGACTGAGACACCTAACCACACAGACCAGTTCCCATACATAGACTCCTAGTTACAGATTGCTCAGGTATTGCCCTTTTGTGTCCAGTTTTGTGAAAGTAGACAGGGGGAGTGCAAGATTTTTGTGGCCCAACCCCCACAGGATCAGAAAGGAGATAAGCCACTGAAACCTGTCTAACAAGGGGACCCTGAAGAAGAACCCCCTGCACCTCCACCATATGTCCCCCCTGCACCTCCACCATATATCCCCCCCGCCTGTGCCTCAGCCTGCTCCACTGGCTCCTGTGTATCTGTCTCTACCCATACCCAACACCCCTCTACCCTTGGTGTCTCCAATTCAACAGCTGCCATGATCTCCCAGCCTAGAACTGATGGGGAAATGACTCTGATTGGCCCAGCAACAGCTGACTCTCCTGACGCTCCTACAAGAGATGCAAGGCCCCCAGCACGTGAACGCTGATGGCACCATCCAGGCAGGTCACTCTACTTTCTACCACTAGGCCTTCAGCACCACCAACCTCATGAACTGGAGACCTCACACCCCAGCCTACTCAGAGAAGCCAAAGGCCCTCATTGACCTCCTTGAATCCACCTTTCAAACTCACCAGCCAACCTGGGACGACTGCCACCAGCTCCTGACACTCTTTGGTTCTGAAGAGAGATGATGATTCCTGTCCGAAGCTCGAAAGTGGCTCCAAGAATGAGCCCCTGCTGGTGCCCTGGATGCAGAAAGATGGATGCAGACTATGACCCCTGACAACAGACTGGACTGGGACTTCAACATCCAGGCTGGGAGAGATGCCATCTGTGACTACCTAGAAACACTCCTGTATGAGCTCAGAGCCAGAGCCAGGAAGCCAATCGACATGTCAAAGATGGCTGCAGTGACCCAAAAGCCAGATGAGTCCCAAAAAAAACTTTTATGAAAGACTGTGTGAGGCCTTCTGCATATATACACCCTCTTACCCCGAGGCAAATGAAAGTTAGCACATGGCGAATGCTGCGTGTGTGGCACAGTCATGCATGGACATTCATCACAAGTTCCAGAGACTTGAGAGTTTCATCAGGATGAATGACGCATAGCTGCTAGAGGTGGCTAACAAGGTCTTTGTGAACTGAGTTTATGAAGCCCAAGGAGAAGCAGATAGACAAACCAAACAAAAGGCATCCCTGATGGAAGCAGCGATGGGCAACCCTGATCCCACAAAGTGGACCGTCCTACACAAAGCAGGGACACAGAGATGCCTGCTACTTTGGCATGATCAATGAATGCCCACTTTGAAAAAATTTGGCATGCATGCCAAAGAAAGAAATCCCACCTGATAAAGGGAACTACAAACCTGAACCTGCCTCGCAATATTTCATCAGCCTGGCCGGAATGCCAACTGGGAGGGACCAGGCTCCCTGTTCCCAGGCCCCCAGGAGCCCGTGGTCAGAAGGATGGTAGGGGGCCAACCACTTACATTTATGGTAGACTCTGGAGCTGAGTATTCTGTTGTAACTAAGCCATGACCCCTCTTACTGGGTGGAAAGCAACCATCATTGGGATCACTGGTGCTCAGACTGCCAGTCTGTTCTGCTGGTCCCAGACATGCCAACTTGGGGGCCACCTAGTGACTCATGCATTCCTGTATCTGCCAGAATGCCCCATTCCCCTTCTGGGGAGGGACTTGCTGACAAATTTGAGGGCGCGGATAACCTTTGCCCCAGGAAAACTGACGAGTCCCACCCTGGGTGGAAGAGGTGCTCTGATGATGGCTGTGACTGTACCTAGAGAGGACAGAGGGCGCCTCTACTGTCCAGACAAAGAGCAGGTGGACCCAATGAGCTTGCTAGAGGAATTTCCTGCTCTTCTGGCTAAGAAGGGGCCCCGGGCATGGCCAAGAACCATACACCTATTGTGGTGGACTTGAAACCTAGAGTCACCCCAGTCAAGCAGAGACAATATCCTGCTCTTTGAGTGGCATATTTGGGGACCCAGAACCACATCCAATGTCTAAAAGATGCTGGGATATTGGTCAAGTGCCAGTCACCCTGGAACACACCATTGCTACTGGTCAGAAAAACTGGAGGAAAGGATCATTGGCCAGTTCAGGATCTGCAGGCATTTAACAATGCTGTCATTACTGTACATTCAGTGGTGCCAACCCATATACCCTCTTAAGTTCCTGCCTGCTCACGCCATCTGGTTCACCTGTCTTGATCTCAGGATGCCTTCTTCTGCCTCCAGCTAGTGCTGGTCAGTCAACTGTTGATTGCCTTTGAGTGGGAAGACCCACTCGCAGGAAGAAAAACCCAACTGACTTGGACCTGGTTGCCACAAGGCTTCAAAACTTTGCCCACTCTGTTCATAAAGGCACTAGCCACAGACCTTGCAGTCTTCACTGGAGAAACTTTGAATTGCACCCTTCTTCAATACATGCACAACCTGCTTTTGGCCAGCTTCACCCAAGGGGACTGTTGGAAAGGCATCAGGTATTACTGGCCTTGTTTCCCACTACTGGCTAGAAAGTGTCCTGGAGAAAGGCTCAGATTTGCAAACAAAAGGTCAAATGCCTTGGCTTTGCTATCTTGGAAGGACATTGCGCACCTGTGCCACAGAGAAAATGGGCAATCTACTCAACGCCTCAGCCCAGGACCAAGAAAGAAGTCTGAGAGTTTCTCAGGGTTGCAGGGTTCTGTTGAATCCTGGATACTGGGCTACTCGAAAGTGGATAAAGCTCTATACGAAGCCACGTTAGGGTCCAGAAAGGAGCCCTTGAACTAAGGGCCTGAGCAAGAAGCTTTCAAGGACATAACAACACTGTTGACCAGTGTCCCTTCCCTGTGACCTCTGGATGCGACGTGAGACTTCAACCTCTTCATCTGTGAAAACAACCACATGACCTGGAGGGTCCTCACCCAGACTGTTGAACCATGGCAGAGACCAATAACCTACCTATTCAAGTGGCTAGATTCGGTGGTGGCAGGATGGCTGCCACGTCACCAGGCCCTAGCTGCCACTGTCATCCTCGTCAGGGAAGCTGGCTGAGAAGGGGCCCCTCAGCATGACCAAGAACCATGCAACCTGGGACAGAATATAAACATAAAGGTTTCCCATGCAATTATAGCTTTAATGAGCAGTCAAGGCCATAGATTGCTAACCAGCACGAGAATGACCCACTATCAGGGGCTGCTCTGTGAGAATCCTCGAGTCTGCCTTGAGACTCTGCAGATGACAAGCCCAGCCCTTTTTACCAGCTGAAGAAGGCCCTCTTGGAAATGACCGTGAGGAAGTCATAGAAGAAGTCTAATCAAGCTGGCCATATTTCAGACACTCCCCTCCCTGACCCAGAACTGGAACTGTACACCAATGGGAGCAGTTTTGTCCAGGAGGGACAACACAGGTCAGGATATGCAATAACAACAGAAAAGGTGATAATAAAAGCTGAGGCCCTGCCACAGGGCTGGTCAGCACAACAGGCTGAACTGTGGGTGTTGGTGCAAGCATTAAGGTATGCAGAGGGAAAAAGAGTCAACACTTACATTGACCCAAGGTACACCTTGCCATCCTGCATGTGCACAGGGCCATGTACAAAGGAAAGGGGACTGCTCACCGCAGGAGGGAAGGAAATCAAATAAAAAGAAGAAATCCTCCAGCTGCTAGAGACAGTTTGGAAGCCTTCCCAAATGACAGTCATACACTACAGAGGACATAAGAAAGGAGTTGATCCTATCAGCAAAGGGAATCGGCTGGTCAACCAAGCAGCTAAAGAAGTTAACAGCAGACCAAGCTCTGCTGCCAGCCCTGAATCAATATCCAAAGTCCTAGTAACACCAGAGTTGCCCGTTTCTCCAAAGTACCCCCAAAGAAGAAGAGCAATGGGCCTTGAGTGAGAGAGGGACCAAAGAGAAGAGGGTCTGGTGGAAGCTGTCAGATCAGAGACTTTTTAGCCCTTGTGCAGTGGCAGTCCAGCTGGTGATGCAATACCACAGGATGACTCATCTAGGGAAAACAGCCCTGCGAAACCTGTTGAGCCACTATTACTTTATACCCAAGCTTCCCACTCTGTGTGCTCAGATCAGCCTTAGATGTACAAACTGTGCCCAGAATAATGCCAGCCAGAGACCTAAGCCTGGCCCTGGGGTACAAACAGCAGGGACGACGCCCTTTGAAGACTTAGAGGTTGACTTCGCTGAGGTCAGACCTTGCCGGGGCAGCCAATATCTGCTTGTGCTGGTTTGTAACTACTCAGGGTGGGTAGAGGCTTTCCCCACATTCACTGAGCATACTTGGTAGGTAATTAAAGCCTTGTTGAGAGAGATTGCTCCTAGTATGAACTGCCTCTCACCATTGGATCTGACAATAGGACTGCTTTTGTGTCAAAAATAGTCCAGATCCTGGCTAACACTCTGGGAATGAAGTGAGAACTCCACAAGGCCTATAGGCCACCCAGTTCAGCAAAAGTTGAACATATGAACCAGATCCTCAAGACTATTTTAGCCAAGCTTTGCCAGGAAACCCAGTTACCATGGGTAGACATGACACCTTTAACCCCACTCCATACACCGTGCACCCCAAGACCTTCAGGTTACTCCTCTTTTGAAATCTTGTATGGGAGACCTCCCCCATAATAGGAAAGCTGAAAGGAGATCCCCAGCAGATAGCTGACCTAGAAATGTCCTGACATCTCCAGGCCCTAGGAAAGATCCTCTGACACATCACCCAAGAGATCCTAGAAAGAACTCCCATTCCCCTTGGGAACTGGGCCCACCCCAATCAAACAGGGGACCTGGTATGAGTTAAAGACTGGAAAAAGGAACCTCTCCAGCCAGTCTGGACCGGCCCTCACATGGTTGTGTTAGCAACCCCAACTGCCATTAAAGTTGCAGGTGCCACCTTGTGAATCCACCACAACCAAGTAAAGAAAGTAGCACCTGCAGGAAAGCAAGAGACCTTGAGGCTGAAGACTCACCCAGATAAGCTGCTATGGGTGATGCTCTAGAAGCGACAGCCTGATGCCAACTGAGGTGAAAAGAATCCGCAGCCCTGCCCCAGTCACAAACCTGGAAGCTGACTGGTCAATGCATGGCAGAATCCTGAGGAATTCAACATGGGACAACTGGGGGTCAAGACCATGAGGCCACCCTGCTACCTTGGGGTTGATTATGTTGCTAACCCTACTGTTCTCCCCAGGTGTGGTACTTACTCTCTTCTGGAGTGTCTCCCAAAAACTGGGGCCAATCCAGAAGGGCCTCTCTGGTTTTACTATATATATGTATAATGGGTCTGTTAAATGGAATCAAATTTTTTATTATAATGACTTGTATCCAAGAGGGCCTAATGTGCTGGGAGGAAAAATCTGTCAGGAAGTTATGAATACAGAGTATCTATATAAGACATTACAGTCAGATCACCAGCTCCTGATGTTGTATAACAGCAGTCTAGCCAGGAACTGTTGGCTCTGTCTACTTTCACCACCCAGTACTCAGTGGTGCCAGTTCCTATCTGCTATTGGGCAGTCAGTGAGATGACATTTCACTCTAAATGTAGAGGAGGACTCCTCTTTTAGCTGATGGCCCTAAGAGATCTATTTGACTTCCCAAGCACTGATATGACCAGAACTATGCACACAGGATGAGCAATGGTCCTCTTAAAAGTCTTACCAGGCCAATTTGACTCATGAGGCCATTACAAACCCTCCAACTTGGGGGCCAATATCCACCTATACTAGCCTGAAGAGCCAGGTCCCCCTCTGTATAAAGAGAAGCCAATCCCAAGGTCAGGGACAAAAGCTAGGTACCCTCGATCAGTCCTTGTGTAATCACACCATAGAGATTCAATCTTCACAAGACTGGTCAAATGTACAACTGACAAAAAGCCCCATTCAGGAAGTTAGTTTGGTTTTCTTGGAGGCCAAAGATAAAATATTCAGGGTTAAATACAAATTCAAGATACTACCAGGGGAGTACCAGATACTATAGGTGTCTGGACATCTTCCCTTGGGGGAATCACTCAAATCCCTCCCAGGACCAATGCTTCCTCACACCAGCCCCCTGGACTCCTACTGAGCAAATCTTCATAGACATCAAACGAAACTTCATTAATAGGGAAAATAGAACACCTGGAGCAAAACCAGACACTTCTTACAGTCTGGTCCAATTCCTCGCTGAGGCAGTTCTAGCTGGAACACTATCTACTTGGGAATTTGAGAATACAAAAAGGCCAAATGATCCCCTTTTCTCAATATACATGAACTTTTGTCTTAAAAACGACAAGTATCTTTTTCCTCTGTGGGACCAACTCATATTTATACCTCCCAGCTAAGCAGATGGGAACCTGCACCCTTGCTTATTTAGCTCCAGACATCAACACAACTCCTAATAATCAGCTTCTCCCAGTCCCCTTAATCCAAACAAGCTGTACAACTTATCACCCTCCTTATTGGCCTCAGTGTCTCTGCAGAAATGGGTGCTGGTATAGCAGACTTGACCACATCCCTCTTCTACTATCAACATCTTTCTAAGGACCTAGCAGACACCTTAGAGGAGATATCCAAAAGCATTATCACCCACCAAAATCAGCTAGCCTTTCTAGCGGGAGTAGTCTTACAGAATAAGAGAGGATTAGATCTCCTCACTGTCAAAAAAGAAGGAATATGCTTATTCCTAGAAGAAACTGTTGTTTCTATATCAATCAGTTGGAGGTGATCAGAGATGAAGCAAAAAAGTTACTGGGCATCAAGAGTCCACCAAGAGTTAAGTGAATCTTGGGAACTTTGGTCACAGGTATGGAACTGAGCTTCTGGTTGCTCCCCTTGGCAGGACTGCTTCTGATGGTTTTCCTGACCCTGGTGTTTGCACCATGCATAGCTAATCTCTTAATAAAAGTCATCACCTCCTGCTTAGAATCCACTAAATTACAAATGTTTTCTATACCATATCAGTCATTGAGCCACTAACACCAGAAAGTGATACTTTTTGAAGAGAATAAGCATGAAAGGAAGGAAAGAAACAGGGAGGCCCCAGGGCGCAGGACTCTAGATTCCAGCAAGGAGTCACAAAATCTTTCCTCAGCAATTTGGAAATGGTTGATGGCTGACCCAACATGTACCTAGTCATATGCCTTTGTAATCAAAACCCCCTCCCTTCACATCCTGTACCTATTACCTATGTGCTCCTCACTGATAATGCAGAAGAATACCTGTGTGTGTCTAGGATCTAATCATATAGAAGCTTTCAAGTCTTTTCCTTATAAGGGTAACAAGGAGACTAGCAAAATGGGATGTTGTAAAATCCTATAAAAACCCTGAAATCAATTTTTTGCAGGCCCAGCATCTTGGAGTGTGAACTCTCCTGGACCCACTGACATAAGTAAATTTGAATTCTACAACTCTCCGAGTGGTGCTTGTTTTCTCAATTGTCTGACTGCTGTAATACAAGCTGTAACACTTTTGCTGCAAAAATAGTACTCTGAAAAAGGAAATCAAAGTTGCCATAAGATTGAGGTAGGAAGGTAGAGTATGACAAAAGCTGACTGAGAGAGTAGGCACAATCTGTTAATTACAAGATCCCAAACTGATGCAAATTCTCATGAGCATGTCCTAAACCTGACATCAGCCTGAGGTGCAGCATCCCAACACTGCCTCTCAGGATCTGGATGTAGAAATTCTTATGGATTTCCTTCAGATTTGGACACTATAAAATAAAGGAAGCCGTGAGGGGCTGGTCCTATCATAACTTTTATGATAGCCCATATCATGTCTCTCAGACAAGGTACATATTTTTACTTTCTTTTTATTTTTATTTTCTTTTTCTTTGTTTTACCTAAGCTCACCCTGGACAGCCAGTTTCCCCCAATTTCCATTTTTCCTTTTAAATAAAGCTTGTCACTGTTTTTTGGCTTGTTTCTTTCAACTCTTTTTTCAAGGCAAGAAGAACCTATAATCTAACTCCAGAAGGAAGGACTAGCAATCCAGAACCTAGTAATGTTAATTTGGAATACAAGCACCCTGATAACAAGATGTCATATGGTATTCCCTCATTTGAGTAAGGCAAGATACAAAGAGAATAATAAAAGGGGATAGAAGGACACAGGAGATGGATATCTTACAAATGGGAAGTGATCCAAGACACCAAGGGTGAAGGATGAGAGAGAGTGGAAGGGGAAATGAAGAGAAGAAAGATATGCAATGTACAGGAACTTAATAACCTCAATGAATATAAACAAATGCCATAAATATGTGCTAAGATTAATAATATCAATAAGACTGTAAACAGAGAAAGAGGAATTAAAGGAGGAGGGTGGAATGGGGGAGAGAAAGGGAAGAGCTTTAAAAAGAAACAGTTTGTATTATGTACATGAACCCAATCCTCCTAGATAATTGTAAACTGCAAGTACTGCAAACATTTACCAATAAAACAACTTTAAAGAAAATGGAAAGATATTCCTACTTCTTGGATATGCAGAAAGAATATTGTCAAAATGAACATCCTGGGGTTGAGGATTTAGCTCAAGTGGTAGAGCACTTGTCTAGCAAGTACAAGGCCCTGAATTCTATCCCCAGCACCCTCCAAACAAATTATCGTACTACAAAACTGATATGTAGATTAATGCAATCCCAATGAAAATACCAACAGAATTCCTCCCAGAACTAAAGCAATCCTAAAATTCGCATAGAGCCAGAGTCATCTGAATAGCAAAAGCAATTCTGTGCCACAAGGGCAAAGCAAGATGTAGCACAATTCCATATTTAAAATCATATTACAAAGCTACAGTGACAAAAATGGCATGATACTTGCACAAAAACAGACACGTGGATCAATGGAACACAATAGGGATCTGGAAACAACATATTCAGTCATTTGATCTATGACAAAAGGGCCAAAAACATATACTGAGGGAAAGACAGCTTCTCAACAAATGGTGCTGGAGAAACTGGCTATCCACATATAGAAGACTGAATCTAGATCATATTAGTACAGTTAGAAACAAATAATCTGAGGGTGACATCCTCTCAATGACTGTGCAGTGTCCTTCATGTGGTGAATTCTTTATTGTAAACATGTCAGTTCTCCCCAGTTGGTCTATAGATCCAGTGCAGTCCTAAGAAAACCTCTAACAGGTTCTGTTAAGCTATCAGAGCTGTTCCTAAAATTTGAATAGGGAAGATGGCAGAGTGATGAGAAACAGAGAAAAAGCCTCTCTGAGATTTGTTGTCCAGACACTGGAATATAGCAATTTAGGAAAGAGAAGAAGAAGGGAACTGTGTTCCCAGGACCCAGCAGGGATCTGGAGTGAGAGTGGAAGCCCATGGGAAAGGCAAAAGGAGAGAACAGCACAGAAGAAAATGGTGACGGATGGATGGTGCTTTCACCCAGAGCTCCAGCTCACAGCCCCAGCTTGCGGCCCCAGATCTCTGAATGAATGACGCAATTTGAGCCTGCAGATGCATGGTGACTACTGGAGACCCCAGAGACCTCCACAGAAAGGCACAAGCAGAGAAGAGCTGTGAACATGCCAGACTGCAATGGCTGATGAGTTACCTGAGTCGTTTAATTTCAGACATACCCCATGAGAAGGTGGTGATCGGCTGATTGCCATCTTGGAAAGGGGCTGAGTGCAGAACTCGAAAAAAGCTGACAGCAGCTTTTGGTTCTGGGGCAAGATGGGGCAAGGGAGAGCACAGTTCAAACTCAAGTTGGCAGGAGGACAAGGAGCTAAGTTCAACCTGGCAGGGAACTGAGTACAAGCCAGTGGGAGACACACAGTGTGTCTCCAGCTGAACAAATTGTGTTCCAATCCCACAGCCAGAGACAAGGCTGAACTTCAGTGGAATTGGTGAAGACTTGCTATTGAAGCTGGGAACACTCACTACCCTGCCATAAATCTACTGCTGGGATTAATCAACAAGGACCTAGGCCTGTCTACACGATCTACCAATGATAGCAGAGACACATCTGGATGCAGACATTTCTTTGTCTTTCTTTCTTTCCGTTCCCTGTTCTTTTTCTTTCCCTTTCTTTCTTTCTTTCTTTCTTTCTTTCTTTCTTTCTTTCTTTCTTTCTTTCTTTCTTTCCCTTCCCTGTTCTTTTTTTCTTTCTTTCCCTTCCCTGTTCTTCTTTCTTTCTTTCTTTCTTTCCTTTCTTTCTTTCTTTCCCTTCCCTGTAGTTGTAGTTTTCTTGCACTTCTCCTCCTTCTCCTTCTCCTCCTTCTTCTTCTTCTTTTGTATTTTTCCCTCTCTGCTCTTATTTTTCTTGTTTTTATAGGAAAGTGAATTTCTAGCTTTTTGCTGTTATTGTTTTGTCCTGTCCTTGTTTTTATTTCTTCTTTCTCTCCTTCCCTCCTGTTTTCTTTACTAGTTCCTCAAAGTTTGCATAATTTCCCCCATCCTTCAACCTTGCTTCCCATCTCTTTCTCTTCTTTTATTTTTCTATTCTTTCCTCCTAATCTCTTTTGAATTTTCTCTCTGAGGGTAAAATCACCATATTGAGGTCATATATACTGTATACAATTTTCTGGTTCATTCTGGATGTTATTATATACCCACAAATCTAGTTCATACAGTTAAAGGTGGCAGATCAATAGTTACCACAGTTTGTCATTTTCTTGGCTGCATTTGATGCTATTTCAGTCGCTGATTGTACTACTATAGCCAAGGTGACAGAACTGTTCTAATCAGTTCTTATTTGCCAAGACTGAGACTGGCAGATGGTCATAAATAACACTGTAGGCCAGGGTCAAAGAACCAGGGGCTGGCCTAATAGACAGCAACTTCTCAGCCCAAATAAACTTAAGAGGCAAGGTCTTGAAACAGACTTAAAATACAAAACCAGCTACACTTGTAAGACATCTCTGAGGAAGTAGTCATTTCCAAACAGTTCTCCATACTATCAGCCATACTACCAAAAAAGCTACCAGGCATAGGCAATTCATAAGCATCAACTCGAGAACTAAACTAAAGAAGAAAAAATAGAAAATTAGAAGGCACACAAACAAGATGCAACCCCAGACCTCCAGCTCTCCAAAAGCAAACTCAGGGGGTAACGAGGTAGAACAATCTGAAAGTCTCCCACCCAGACTTTTGAAAGCAGTAACAGAGGAAGTAACAAAGCAGATGAATGAGGTTCTAGAAAACATCAAAACAGAAATCATTTCCACAATGAAAGATACGATTCGTGACTCTAGAACAGATACAGACAAAAAACAAACAAAAAAAATATAGAAGAGTTTAGGGAAATAACGGAAACCATAAATGTCCAACACAGGAAAGAAATGGAATCCATTAAATAGATTCAAATAGATGTCAAGGACATTAAAATTTCTATTCAACGTATAGGCAGTAGGATGAAACAATGAGAAGACTGAATTTCAGATATAGAAGACAGGATTGTGATTAACAATGGAGAAAAGAAAGAGTTCTTCAAAATGGTAAGGGACCATTAACAATCAATACCAAAACTGCTAGATGACACAAAGAAGAATAACATAAGATTGATCAGAGTCAATGAAAAAGCAGGAGATAGTACAAAGGACATAAAAAAAAGCTATTCACAGAAGTAAAGGCAGAAACGTTCCCAGGTAGGGAAAAAGAACTTGACATACAGGTAAGTGAGGCATACAGAACTCCAGTTAGCCATGATCAACAAAAATCTACCCCAAGGCATATAATAGTCAAGATTCCAGAAATTCAACACAAGAACAGAATATTGAAAGCTGTTAGAGAAAAGAAACAAATAACCTATAAAGGAAAGCCAGTCAGAAAAACAGCAGACTTCTCAACACAAACCCTCAAGTCAAGGAGAGCTTGAAGTGAAGTATTTCAAGCCCTAAAAGTAAACAACCTTCCACCCAGATTGATGTACCCTGCAAAACTATCTTTCAAAATTGATGGAGAAGTAAGATACTTCCATGACAAAGACTATCGGAAGAGATTCATGACCTGCAAACCAGCACTCCAAAATATTCTGAAGGACATTCTAGAAAGAGAAAATGAGGACTATATCTCCAGGAATTGCAACAGAATGAATCCTTCAGGCAAGGCAAGTATGTAAACATAAGGAGAAAATAGGGAGCCCACAACAGGTAAATAACATGACAAGAATAAGCCAACATATGTCAGTTATAACCATCAATGTAAATGGTCTCAACTCAGCAATCAAAAGAAGCAGACTGGCAGAATGGGTCAAGAAGCAAGAGCTGACCATATGTTGCATACAAGAAGCGCATTTAATTCAAAAAGAAATTCATAGACTGAAAGTCAAAGGATGGACAACAATGCTTCATGCTACAGGAACCCAGAAAAAATCAGGGGTAGCTATTCTATTTGGAAACAGAGTGGATATCAAGCCAAGAATGATTAAGAGAGTTGAAGAAAGTCACTACATTCTTGTAAAGGGAACAATCCAAGAAGAGATGACAATCATAAATATATATTCACCAAATACCAGTGCACCTAACTGTATATTACAAATATTAATAAACATGAAACTCCGAATAAACACTAATATGATTGTAATGGGGAACTTCAGTACCTGACTGTCACAAAAAGACAGATCAACTAGACAAAAAGTCAACAGGGAAATATCAGAACTACACCAAACTTTTGAACAAATGGCCTTGGTAGATGTATACAGAGTATTCCACCCCACAACATCAAACTGCACATGGGACTTTCTCCAAAACAGACCACATTCTAGCTCATAGAACATGCTTAAGTAAATGCAAAGGAATCGAAATTATCCCATGAATACTATAAGACCACAGTGTATTAAAACTGGAAATAAATGGCAAAAAGAACCACAAAAAATTCATAAACACGTGGAATTTAAATAGCACCCTGCTGAACAATCAATGGGTCACAGATGAAATTAAAGAAGAAATTAGACAGTTTCTACAACCGAATGATAATGCCAGTACAACCTACCAAAATTTATGGGACACAGTGAAAGTAGTCCTATGAGGGAATTTATAGCATTGAACTCCCACATCAGCAAGCTCAATTAAACAACCTAATGTTGAATGTCAAGCTTCTAGAAAAAGAATAACAAGTAAAACTCAAAGCTTCTACGAGGGAAAATATTATAAACATCAGAGCTGAAATTAATGCAGTAGAAACTAAGAAAATAATACAAAGAATCAATATATCAAAGAGTTGGTTCTTTGAAAAATTAAATAAAATGGACAAAGCCTTAGCCAATCTTATTTTTAAAAGGAAAGAAAGGACTTAAATTCATGCAATTAGGAATGGAAAGGGTGAAATCACAATGGATCCTGCAGAAATCCAGAAGATCATCAATACCTACTTCAAGAACCTGTATTCTAATAAGATCGAAAACACAGAAGATATAGACAAATTCCTAGATTCATATGAATTACCAAAACTGGATCAAGAAGATATAAAAACTCTAAATAACAAAATATCAGCCCCTGACATTGAAGAGGTAATTAAAAACCTACCAACAAAGAAAAGCCCAGGTCCTGATGGGTTCACTGCTGATTTCTACAAGAAATTTAGAGAAGATTTAATGCCACTACTTCTCAAACTCTTTGAGGAAATTGAAAGGAAAGCAGTACTCCCAAATTCATTCCTGGAAGCAAACATTACCCTGATACCAAAACCAGAGAAGGATCCAATGAAAAAAGATAACTACAGGCCAATCTCATTAATGGACATAGATGAAAAAATAATCCTCAATAAGATACTGGCAAACAGAATGCAACAGATCATCAAGATTATACACTATGACCAAGTAAGATTCATTCCAGGGATGCAGGGATGGTTCAACATATGCAAATCAATGAATGTGCTACACTATATTAGCAGAGCCAAGGACAAAAAAACCATATGATCATCTCAATAGATGCAGAAGTAGCATTTGAAAAGGTCCAACACCCATTCATGATAAAAACCTTGCAGAAAATTGGAATGGATGGTCTTTAACTCAATCTGATAAAAGCCATCTATGACAAACCAACAGCCAACATCATACTAAATGGTCAAAAACTAAAAGATTTCACTCTAAAATCTGGAACAAGACAAGGATGTCTGCTCTCACACTCTTATTCAATATAGTGCTGGAAACATTGGTCAGAGCAATTAGACAAGAGAAAGAAATAAAAAGGCTAAGGATAGGAAAGAGAGATGTTAAATTATCACTATTTTCAGATGACATGATACTCTACATAGACAACCCAAAATCCCACCAAAAGACTTCTAGATTTAATAACAAAATTCAGTAGCGTAGCTGGATACAAAGTCAACACTCAAAAATCAATACAATTCTTAAACACAAAGACTCACTGAGAGAAAAATCAAGGAAACAACACCTTTCACAATAGCACCCCCAAAAAAATGAAGCACCTAGGAATCAATCTAATGAAGGAAGTAAAAGATCTATACATTGAAAACTATGGTACTTTGAAAAAAGAGATTGAAGAACATGTCAGAAAATGGAAAGATATCCTTTGTTCTTGAGTAAGAAGAACCAAGATAGTGAAAATGACCATACCCCTGAAATTATTATACAGCTTTAATGCAATCCCAACTAAAATACCAATAGCATACCTCACAGAATTAGAGAAAACAAACCTAAAATTCATTTGGAACCAAAAGAAACCTAGAATGGCAAAAGCAATTTTGGGCAACAAAAGCAAAGCAGGGGCCATCACAATCCCTGACCTGCAACTATATTACAAATCTACTGTAAGAAAAAGCAAGATACTGGTGAAAAGCAGACCTGAGGACCATCGGAATAGATTAGAAGATGCAGAAACATGTCCAAACACTCTCAGTCACCTTATTTTTGACAAAGGAACCAAACGACCTCACTGGAAGAAAGATAGCCTCTTTAATAAATGTTGCTGAAAAAAGCTGGCTCTCCACATGCCAAAGATTAAAACTTGACCTGTATCTTTCCCCATGCACTAAGCTAAAATCAAAGTGGATCAAAGATCTAAATATTAAAGCAGAAACGCTAAATCTGCTGGAAGATAGAATAGGTAGAACTCTTGAAGACATAGGTGTCAGCAAAGACTTTATGAAGAAAACCCCAATTGCCCAGGAAATATCACAAAGAATCAACAACTGGTATCTAATCTTATTAAAAAGCTTTTGCAAAGCAAAAGAAACCACCAACAGACTGAACAGACAACCCAAAGAGTGGGGGAAAAAAATTGCCAGCTATTCCTCTGACAAAGGACTAATATCTTGAATATATAAAGAACTCAAAAAAATCAGACTCCCTCAAATCTAAAGACCCAATCCAAAAGTGGGCAACTGAAATGAATAGACACTTCTCAGATGAAGAAGTAGAAATAGCAGATAGACATATGAAAAAATGTTCAACACCACTGGTCATTCGAGAGATGCAAATTAAAACAACCCTGAGATTCCACCTCACTCCACAAAGAATGGCTATTATCAACAAATCAGCCAACAAAAACTGTTGGAGGGGCTGTGGAGAAAAAGGACCACTTCTCCACTGTTGGTGGGAGTGTAGACTGGTGCAACCACTGTGGAAATCAGTGTGGAGATTCCTCAGGGAACTAGATCTAGAGATTCCATTTGATCCAGCTATTCCCCTTCTTGGTATCTTCCCAAAAGAATTAAAAGTATCATTCTGCAGTGATATATGCATACCCATGTTTATAGTGGCACAGTTTGTGATAGCTATCTTGGAAACAGCCCAAATATCCATCAATCGAGAAATAGATAAAGAAAATGTGTCATTTTATACAAGGGAATACTTCTCTACCATAAAGAATGATAAGTTCAGGATATTTCTAGGTAAATGGATGCATCTTGAGCAAAATAAATCAGACACGTGTTTAAATACCACATTGTTTCTCTGGTGTAAGAAACCGAAAGTGTAAATAAAGACTAAAATGTATTATGTTGGGAAAGGGAATAAAGTATTCAAATGGGAAGGGAAACAAAGCAGGACGAGGGGGAAAGGAACAGAGGGACAAGAGAAATAAGGAATGCAAAGAAAAAATGGCAACAAAACTTTTGTATATAAGGAGGGAGGAGGGGGTGAAGGGAGGAGAGGGGAATGGGAAAAAAAAGAAGCAGCAAGATATATCATGTACAGGTACAAATGCCATATGATGAATGTTATCATTCTGTGTACTAAATGGTACTAAATGTACCATTTAAAAAAAAAAAAAGACTAGGGGCCTGTGGATGTCAGGTGATCAATGGAGTCCTAGCAGAGATGCAACTCACAGTGGGTCCAGTAGATCCACGAATCCATCCTGTAATTTTTCACCTGTTCTAGAATGCATAATTGGGGTAGATATACCTAATACTTGGCACAATCCTCACATTGGTTCCTTAACCTGTAGTGTGAAGGCTATTATGTTTGGAAAGGACAAACAGAAGCCATGAGAGTTGCCTTTACCTGGTAAAATGGTAAACCAAAATCCTGGAAGGATTGCAGAAAGTAGTGCCACTATTAAGCACTCAAAAGGTGCAGGGGTGGTGGTTCCTACCAAATCTCCACTTAATTTTCCCATGTGACTTGTGCAGAAGATAAATGGGTCTTGGAGAATAACAGCAGATAACCATAACCTGAATCAAGTGGTGACTCCAATTGCAGCTGCTCTACCACCTGTAGTTTCCCTGCTCAAGCAGATTAACACATCTCCTGGTACTTGGTATACAGATATTGATATGGCAAGTGCCCGTTTCTCCATACCTATCCATAAGGCCCATTAGAAACAATTTGGATTCAGTTGCTAAGGCCAACAATACATCTTTACTGTTTACTTCAGGATTATATTAACCTTCCAGCCCTGTGTCACAACTTAGTTCACAGAGATCTGATTGCCTTTCTCTTCCACAGGGTATCATACTGATCCATTACATTGATAAATTATGCTGATTGAGCCCAGTGAGCAAGAGGTAGCACCCACTCTGGATTTGTTAGTAAAGCATTTGAGAGCCAGAGGATGTGATATAAACCCAACTAAAATTCAAGGTCCTTCTATCTCAGTGAAATTTCTAGGAGTACAGAGGTGTGGGACATGTAGATATATCCCTTCTAAGGTAAAATATAAGTTGTTTCATCTGGTTGCCCCTACAACCAAAATAGAGGTACAGTGTCTAGTGGGCCTATTTGGATTTTGCAGGCAACATATTCCTCAGTTAAGTGTTTTACTCTGGCCCATTTATACAGTGGCTTGAAATCTGCTAGTTTTGAGTGGGTCCCAGAACAAGAGAAAGCTCTGCAACTAGTCCAGTTTGTTTTGCAGGCTGCTCTGCTACTCAGACCATATGATCCAGGAAATCCAATGGTACTTGAAGTGTCAGTGGTAGGTAGGAATGCTCTTTGGAGTCTCTGGCAGGCCTCTATAGGTGAATTGTGGTGGAGACCTTTAGAATTTTGGAGCAAGGTTCTGCCTTCATCTACAGACAGCTACTTTCCTTTTGAAACACAGCTCTTGGCCTGCTACTGGACCTTAGTTGAAACTGAATGCTTGACCATGGGATACCAGGTTACCATATGACCTGAGTTTTCTATCATGAGCTGGGTATTATCTGAGCCACCAAGTCATAAGTTGGACATGCACAGCAACCATCTGTCATTAAATGGTATATACATGATCAAGGCAAAGTAGGTCCGGAGGGTACAAATAAGTTATATGAAGAAGTTGCCCAGATACCTATGGCTCCTACTCCTGCTGTATTGCCTTCTGTTTGCTAGCACACACCTATGGCTTCATGGGGTGCATCATATGATCAGTTGTCAGAGGAAGAAAAGGTCAGCACCTGGTTAGGGGTGGTTCTGCATATTATGCAGGCACCACCCACAAGTGCAGCATTACGGCCCCTTTCCAGGACATTCCTGAAGGATAGTGGTGAAGGGAAATCTTCACAGTGTGCAGAACTTCAGGTAGTGCACCTGGTAGAACACTTTGTCTGGAAGGAAAGATAACCAGATGTGTGACTGTTACTGATTCATGGCCTGTAGCCAATGGTCTGGCTGGATGGTCAGGAACTTGGAAGGAACATAACTAGAAAACTGATGACAAAGATATTTGGGGAAGAAGTAAGTGGACAAAATCTACATATTGGCAAGACAATATTATTCTTTTATATAATTATTCTTTTTCTAAACACACAAATTCCACCTCCCAAGTTTTTAAATTTATCTTACTTGGCCCTTACAATCATTCCTATCTTCACTAGTGTAGATCCTCAATCCTCTCTATTCTAAGCCTTTTCTTGTTCTATATCTTACCTAGATTATTGTCCTCCCTATAAGCAAGTTCTGATAAGCACATAGCTTTCCACAATCACAAAGTGAACCCCCTCCCCCAGTATCTCACTTTTGCCCCCACAAAATATCCTCTGAAAACTCTCAATACTAAACCTTCAACTCAACTAATAGTACCCCAATAAAATCAGACCCCCTCCTCAATCTGACCTGCTCCTGGCTTCACATCTCTTGTTTTAGGTGAAAGCTCCTCTTCTCTGTCTTCCTTTTTCCCTGAAGGCAAGTCCTCAGCCAAGGGACCCCAATAACAAAGTCCACAGATTAGGAAGAGCTCTGCCATGTCACCCCAGAAAATATTCCTAAGTCTATTTTTAATTGATTTGAACCTAGTTATCACCTCTCAAATACTTTTAAATGATTTTTTTTCACATCCAAAGGTTTATTTACTTGACAAACATACCAAGTGATATTATCTTGAATGGAGAGAGAACCCTCCAATCAGGGAAATTGAAAGCTTACACACTTTTTAAAAGCTGTCAAATACTACAAACATCAGAAAGTGTAGAAATAAAATCACAATGATTTGATTAATTTTTTAAAAGCTCCTCTAAGGAACTTTCTTTTTTTCCTATTATCTCTCTCTTATTTTGTTCTTTATTTATATTTGGGTTTATAATATAAGAGAAAACATGCAATATTTAAGTTTGTGTGTCTTACTTACTTCACTTAACATTATGGTCCCAAAATGGCACCCATTTTTCCAAAAATGACTCAGGTTTATCCTTCTTTATGGCAGGGTGTATAATGGAGTATACACTCCATCGTGTATAAATGTCACATTTTCTTTATCCATTCATCTTTTGATTGGCATAGTGGCCACTTCCAAGAGTAAACTATTGTCAATTTTGCTGCTATGAACATGGGTATCCATGTGGTGCTATAATATGATATTTTAATTCTTCCAGGAAGATAAATAGATGGGGAATAGCTGGGTCAAATGAAATTTCTAGTTTTAGGTTTGTTGGTTTGTTTGTTGGTTGGTTGGTTGGTTGATTTGTTGGTTGGTTGGTTGGTTCTGGAATCTCCATACTGATTTCCATAATGGTTGTACTAGTTTACATTCTCACCAACCGTAAAGAAGGGTTTTTTCCCCCACTGCCTCATCAGCATTTGTTATTATTTGATTTCTTCCTAATAGCCATTCTTTCTGGAGTGAGAAGGAATCTCAGAACTGTTTTAATTTGCATCTCTCAAATGACCAGCAATGTTGAACATTGTTCATGTATTTTTTGACCATTTGTACTTCTTCTGAGAAGTGTCTATTCATTTTAGTTGGCCATTTTTTGATTGGGCCTTAGGTTTTGAGGGACCAAATTGTTTTAGTTATTTAGATATTCTAGATACTAATCCTCTGAGCAATAAATTGTGGGCAAAATTTTCCCATTCTGTAGTTTGTCTCTTCACTCTTTTGCAAAAGTTTTGCTGTTTTTTTTTTCATATGATCCTATTTGTTGATTCTTGGTATTATTTCTTTTGCAATTAGGGTTCTATTGAGAAATTCTTTGCTTATTCCTATGTCTTCAAGAGTTTTATGTATTTTTATATTCTCGCTAGTTAAGTGCTTCTATTTTAATATTTATGTATTTAATCCATTTTGATTTTGGTTTAGTGCATGGTGAGGGATATGGGTCTAGGTTCAACCTTTTGCATGTGGCTAGTCAGTTTTCCCAACACCATTTGTTGAAGAGGCTAGTTTTCCTCCAGCACATTCAAGTATATGAATGTGTCTGGGGTTGTTTATATATTCTCTATTCTTTTCTATTGCTTCTATTCCTTCCTTTTTCCAATAACATTTTGCTTCTATCACTGTAGTTTTGCAGCATAACTTCAAGTAAGGGGTTGTGATGCCTACTCTTTGCTTTTGTTACCCAGAAATGATTCACCACTCAAGATCTCCTCTCACTCCATATAAATTTTAAAATTATTTTCTCTTCTTCTGTGAGGAACGCTGTCGGTATTTTCATTGAAATTACATTAAATCTGCATATAACCTTTGGAAGTACAGCCATTGTGATAATATTAGTTCTACCTATCTAGAAACAGAGGATATCTTCCCACTTTCTGATGTCCTTTTCCATCTCCTTTTTCAGAGTATCATAGTTTTCATTGTAGAGATCTTTCACTTCCTTGGTTAGATTAAATTCATAGGTATTTAATTTTTCTTGGTGCTGTTGTGAAGGTTATTGTTCTGTAATTTCTTTCTCAATGAGTTTATTACTCATGTACAGAAATGCTATTGATTTTTGTGTATTGACTTTGTATCCTGCTATGATACTGAGATTGGTTAATTCTATGAGTCTTTTTGTGGAATTTTTGGTCCTTTGTGTAAAGGGACATGTCATCTGCAAACAATAACAATTTGATTTCTTATTTTCCTATACATATTCACTTTTTTTCCTCTGGCCTGATGCTCTGACTAATGTTTCAAGAACTGTACTGAACAAGAGTGGTGATGCAGAGAAACCATTCAATTTCTCTTCATTTTTTATTATGTTGACTGTTAATTTGTCATAGATGCTTTTTATCAGATTGATATAATGACCTATAATTTCTTTAGTTTTTTATCATGAACGGATGGTGGATTTTGTCAGGTGCCTTTTCTGTGCCAATGGAAATGATCACGTGGTTTTTCTCCTTGCTTCTGTTTACATGATATATTGCATTTATTTATTTATTTTGAACTATCCTTGTATCCCTTACATGAAGTCTACATAATCATGATGTACGATTTTTTGATGATTTCTTTTTTGAATTAATTAATTGTATTGGTAAATTTCACATATACAAAATGCTCACATTCGTCATAGGGAATTTACACCTGTACATAATATATCTGCTTGCCAGCATCTTGTTGAAGATTTTTGCATCTATGTTTATTAAAGAGATTGGCCTGTAGTTCTCTTTTTTGGTTGGGTCATTTTCTGATTTTCGAATCATGTTTATGTTAGCTTTCAGGAATGACATTGGGAGTACTGTTTCCCTGTTGATTTCAAAAAGAATTTAAGAAGTATTGACATTAGAGCTTCTCAAAAGGTATTGCAGAATTTGGCAGTGAATCCATTAGGACATAGGAATTTTTTAATCAGGAATATTTTTATTACTTCTTCAATTGCATTGCCTGATATTGGATTATTCAGGATTTTTACTTCTTCCTGGTAGTTCATATGCATCTAGGTATCTATATATTTCTCCTAAATTCTCTGTTTTATTAGAGTACAAGTTCTAAGAAGTTACTAAATACCTGGATTTCTACAGAGTCCATTGTGATTTCACTTTTTCATTTCTAATTCCATTTATTTGGGTCTTTTCTTTCTTTTTTGTAAGATTGGCTAGGGAGTTGTCTATTTTGTTTATTCTTTGAAAGAATCAGCTCTTGAATTCACTGAATTTTTTTGTGTTCTTTTAGTCTTTATTTCCTGAGTCTGCTCTGATCCTTGTAATTCTGCTCTGATCTTTATAATTTTCTTCATTGTACTAACTTTGGACTTGAATTATTCTTGTTTTCTAGGACATTGAAGTGCATCATCAGGTTATTTATCTGGGCTCACTCTGTCTTTCCGATGTGGGTTTTCACAGATATAATCTCTCTTAGGACTGCTTTCATTTTGTCTCAGGTTCTGGTATGTCATTGTGGGATTATTGTTTGATTCTATGAACTTATTTCTTCCTTGATTTCTTCTGTAACCCACTGATTATTTAAGAGAGTATTATCTAGTTTCCATGAATTTGTATAATTTCTGTGGTTTCTTTTGACATTGATTTCTAGTTTTGTTGTACTATGATTTGATAATATGTGTTGATATTTCATTTCTTTTGCCTTTCATAATCTTGCTCTGCAGGGCTAGCATTTGATCTGTTTTGAAGAAAATCCTGTGTGATACTGAGAAGAATGTGTTTTCTGGGGCTGTTGGGTGAAAAACTGTAGATATTTGTCATATCCATTTGTTCAAAGGTTTGATTCAAGTGTAATATTTCTTTGTTGATTTTTTTTGTCTACTTAATCTATTTGTGTCAGTGAGCTAGTAAGGTCCTCCATTATAATTGTCTCGGCATTTATCTGGTTTTTAATGTCCAGTAGTGTTTGTTTTATGAAGTTGGATGTACCAGTGTTTAGTGCATATATGTCTGTAATTGTTAACTTTTCCTGTTGACTCATTCCCTTAACCAATATATAGTGACTCTCTTCGTCTTCTGATAAGTTTTGGCTTGAAATCCACTTTGCCTGAAGTTAGCATAGCTACTCTTGCTTGGGGGGGGTGGTCCTATTGCATGGAATATCACTTTCCAAACTTCTTTTTTAATTAGTTTCTTGTATACTGCAAATTGCTGGACTTTGTTTCTTGGTCCTTTCTTCCAATCTGAATCTTTTGACTGGGGAATTGAGACCATTCTCGTTGAGAGTTATTTCTGAAAAATATTGACTTATCCCTATCAATGCTTTATTTTCCTGTTGTTTGCATCCTTTTTAGTTTTTCTCCTTTCACTTAACTGCTCATGCTGCCTTGTTTATTCATTCTACTAGATTTTTGTGGCATTGTCGGTTTCACTGTCTCTTTCCAGGTCATCCTTGAAAAGCTTTTGGAGTGCTGATTTGGTGGTCATGAATTTCTTGAGTACCTTTTATCATAGAAATACCTTATCTCCATCAATTTTGCTTTTTTGTGTGTGTGTGTGTGTGGTGCCGGGGATCGAACTCAGGGCCTTGTGCTTGCAAGGCAAGCACTCTAATCACTAAGCTAAATCCCCAGCCCCTCCATCAATTTTGAAGGAAAGTTTTGCAGGATGTACAAGTCTGAGTTGGAAATTGTTATCTTTTAGAGCTAGAAACATCTGCCTCCGAGATCCCCTGATCTTTAAGGTTTGTGTTGAGAAATCTGCTGTGATTCTAATAAGTTTACCTTCATAATGATTTGTTACTTTTCTCTAACAGATTTTAATATTCAGTCTTTTCTTGGACTTTTTGTATTTTGACTGTGATGTGACATAGAGAAGTTCTCTTTTCACTGTGGCTACTTGAAGTTCTATATGCCCCAATTATCTGCATGTTTAATTCCTTCCCTATATTAGGAAATTTTTCTGCTAATATTCTGTAAATGTGTTTATTAATATATTTTGTGCTGTCTTTTGTTTTTCACTAATTCAACTGATCTCAGATCATCCTTTTTGCATCATCTAGCAGGTGCTGGATCCACTTTTCATGTTTTCTTGTTATTTTTAAGGTACCTCTAAATAATTGGTCTTTCAAAGCATTCCTATCTTCTAATTCTAGTACACTGTCCTCACATTGGTCACTTCTGCTGGCCATATTTTTAATATAGTTTTTAACCTCCTAGATCTCTGAACTCTACTTTTTTGCTAAACTGGTCATTCATATTTTGTCTTATTTTGTTTAGTTCAGCTAGTTTTTTGTTAGTGTCTTCAATAGGTTCTCCAAATACTTTTTCATATTTCCATTAACTGTTTCATTATATCTTCTGTGACCCTGCTGAACACATCATTAATCAGTTTTTTAATCTTCCTTTGTCCTTTTAAATCATTCCAATTTGTGACTTTTGTTTTATTCTTCTTGATGCCCCAGGGATGAGATTTGAGGGAGTTGGAAGGTTTGGGTGACAGTTTGTTACCTTGTTTTCTCATGTATCCTTTTTTTTTTCTTATTTATTTGCTTTCCTTTTTGCTTAGGTTTGTGGGTATGTATATTGGGAAATTGTTGTTACTAGTATGGAGACCTCTTTAGTTAATCTACTTTTCCACGATGTATTCTGGGCATGGCTAACAATAGTCTTTTGCCTCTGTCCCAAAATCCAAACACCTCTGTTAAGCAGAGTGGGCAGGATGCAGTGCAATTGCCCCAACACCTAATTCTGTCAGATGGACCACAGTACTGTTACTGTCACAAAGATAATCTGGGTGTTTGCATACAGAGAAAATCCATTAATAGCAACAGTTATTCTACCCTGTCAAAAACCGTGCAAATCAGTGAGAGTAATATTACCCAAGACAAATTTGATGTAGATATACCATAAGAACTAATAATGTACCACACTTATCATAGAAAAAAACCTGCAATTATAAATACTAAGACAAATCAGATACTGACATAGAGCAAATATATCCTTAATGCGACTACTAGACAACCAGGTTGTGGATGTACAACAAATATGTACTGAGTACAACAGCTATGCCTCCACTAATGATAGAAGAGAATTCAACAGTACTAACAGCGTAAACTACCTAAAAATTAATGAGCTTTATGGCTATACTATTACAGATGTAGGTAGTTGGGAACAGAATACAAGGGGAAATTTTTGAAAAACTAAACAATAGGAAATGAGAAGGACGAGAGAGAAAGGATCCTATTAAGGAGTGTAAGGATATTTATAAAAGTAAGTAATGATAACAGAAAAAGATAAATGAGTATTAGATGATAAAAGGAAAAGGGGAGGAAAGAAGAAGAAAATGAAAGAAAGAATATGGAGAATGAAAATAAGAAAAAATTAGATCTAACATGGCTGATTAGATGAGGAGTCATTTTGGAGAAGCTCAAAGATTAACTGAGAAAGAAGATATTTTGAAGTGGGGGAGCAGCTTTCACTCTGAAATGGAAAATTAATATGAAAGATGATATGAAATAAGTAGATCAAACAAATGGACAACTGAAAAGGGAAAGCAGCCTGAGGGACTGGACTAGTGTTGCAGAGACCAGACCCCTGGGACAGCTGCTGCATACACTGGCTCCTGCCCACATCCCCCCAAACACGAAAAGGGAATTGTGCAGTCATTTTGGCTTCATGCTTTAGTGGTCATGAAGGAATTGCATGTACACTGTCTCTTTGGAGTGCTGGAGCCAATCCCTGTGGTAATTATTTTTCTGAGGTTGTTTGTTTGTTATTTGCTTGTTTGTTTTAATTGCTCTCTATTTTCTCTGTCTCTTCTCTCTCCCTACTCCTTTCCTTTTTTTTTTAAACCAAGAACATGCATGGTACAATGTACATATAATGATCACATTCATCTCATTTATTTTGTACCTGTACATGATGCATCTTGGTTTTCCTCCCTCTTCCCCACTCCTCCCTCTGTTCCCTCCATCCCTATTTACAGCAGGTTTATTCACATTTCTTCATGAATTCCCTTTCCCCTTTCTTTCCTTTTTTCCCTTCCTGCTTTTCTCCCTTCTCTCTTTCTAGTTTTCCTCTCCTTTGTGTATTACCTTCCTATTATATCTATTACACCTCTTTGTTCTAGTTACAGTTATGGTTTCTCATATCAGAGAAACAATTCAATGTGTACTCATGAGTGTCTGATTTATTTCACTTAATAGTATATTCTCAAGGAATATCCATTTACATACAAATGACTCTAGTTTATCATTTTTTATGGTGGTGTAGTACTCCATTGTGTAGAAAAACCACATCTTCTTTAGCCATTCATTGGTTGTTGGGCATTTAGGTTGTTTCCTACTCCTTTTCTTAAACTCTAACATCCATAACAGCACTATTTTCTTACTAGTCATTTGTTTCTCCAACTTTTCAAATTTTTCCTTTCAAGTATTTTTCCTAAATTTTTCTCTCCTTTAGATAGTCCCATATTATCTCACATTAACCTTCTAACCTATCTATTCTATTCTTTTTGCTTCTTTTTATTTTGCCTAGCACTCTTAGCCTCTCTTCCTCCTTAGAGGTGCACAAATAAAACATGTTCTGAGAACCTTGCAGGATTCCTTAATGACTAATTACTTCTCTCTCCTCCTACCTCTCACCCCCGACCCCATGAATATCTTCTTAAAACCCTCAACACTAATGCTTCACTCCAACTATAAAAGACTTCTAACAGAAGCTGACCCTCATTTATTTTTTTATCTCTTGTTATTTCTTCCATCTACCACTCATCCTACTGATTTATACTTCTCTTTCACCTAGCCCCCATTTTTTTCCCTCCCTTTTCTTTCCATATCACAGACCATCCATTAATAACAAAATAGTAGAGGCTGGTCAGGTTATTGATAAAGGGAGAAACTGTAACTGCAACATTTAACACATATAAGTGATGCTCCATCATATATGTTGGTGCTATTATAATAAATAGTAATTCTTTCCTCATAACACAGTGAAAGGTTCCAAATCATTTTAATTAAACATCAGAAGGGGTAAACAATATCTCTGGACAAATAAAGTTAAAAACTTATTAATGTGGAAGGAGGAATCTAATGAAAAATATCTTCATAACAGCTGTAACCATCAATGTAAATGGGCTCAACTCACCTATCAAAAGAAACAGGCTAGCAGAATGGATCAAGAAAGAAGACCCAGCAATATGCTGCATACAAGAGACACATCTAACCCAAAAGGACATACATAGATTGAAAATCAAAGGATGGAAAACAGTATTTCATGCAACAGGAACCCAAAAAAAAGCAG
>PVJO010018659.1:0-36143 GCA_004026905.1 Hystrix cristata
CATGTGAGTGAAGGATTCAACTTCTGAAGCCAAAATAATTTTCAAAACCACTGACATAGTGGCTTAAACATGTGGGAAAACTCACTCAACTGTTAGGTCTTTAGAGAATTCTACCTTTTGAATAATCAACTGTAAGGTGAGTTATAATGATTCACTCAAAACAGAACACCCAGTGTGAGAAGCAGAACTGATTCTTTACGTCCGACATCTCAGGTGTCCTCACTATATGTCAATATTGCTGAAGACAACTGCCTCCAGACACAGGTGCTGGTGCCATCTCCATTTGGCAGGTGCAGGAATTAAAGCACTGAGATGCAGTTCAATGCTGGGGGACCACGTAAGCAATACGTTCTGGATTCAGATTCCGTCTTACAAAAGCTGCCTCCACAGACTATGCAGCAATAGCAAGAACAATATGCTAAGTTGCTTTCTAGTTAAAGCAGCTGAAAGTCCTGAGCCGGCCCTAAGTCCTTACCTTTGGCTCTACTCAAGCAGGAAGTGAAGGGCAAAATGAAGTTGTGAACTTCTGGGTGGGTGTTGAAGGCCTCAACACACACATGGAGCTCTGGAGAAGACAAGGGGACATAATGGTTCCAAACATCAAAGGAAATGTGTTGAAATTTCCTAAAACATCATCTATCAATCTATCTATATATCTATTGAATGGATTTCAAGAAATTCTTCAACATTATGATATCACCTTCATGACCAGCATGCTGCAAAAGAGAGGAGGGGTGTTGTAGCCAGCACGCTGAGCACAGTCCTCACACACAGCCCAAGTCCACCTCTGGTGTAAATCATAAGGAGTCCGCGCAGCAGATGGATGGTTAAGTGTTATGATTACAAATTATCTCAGTGCATGACTTCCGAACTTGGGAGAGGTCTGTCAAAACAAGAATGGGTTCTTGGCAATGTACCGCATGTAAGAGAATCATTTATGGAATGTTTGCGGCAGCAAGGAGAGGATGAAAACTGCCGTTGCTTTGGAGGGTACCCATCGCAGTCACACTGATTGGAATCATCTACTAGCCAGAGGACAGAGTGCCCCCCACACAGCTCCTTAAGACCCTAAAATGTCTGAACGCTGAGGATTGTCAAAAGAGAAAACAGTGTATGAGATATTTTATTGTAAAGTTGCATTGAAAAAAAAAGAAAAGGCAAAAATAAAAAAGTAAGAGATGGGTTCCACGCACTAAAAGGGGTTGAATTTTCAAAGGAAAACATGCCTCAGTCATCTTTAACATAACTCTACAGGCCTTCTTAAAGACATAACATCCCCAGTTTTTGTTAATATTATTGGAAGAATGTGGATGTTTATTTCTATTTCACTTAATGTCTAAACAAACCTGTTTCCAAACGGACGTTCACACTATATGCTCCCCACTATACAGATCACTTTTGGCATTGGGATGTAAGGCAAGTGCCTCATTCCCCTTACCTATCCATCAGTATCTCATTGCACAATAAAATATTTTGCTTTTGGAAGATCTACATCCATATTTTTTATCTACAGTGTAAACAAACACTTAAGCATCTTTCTCATTATGTAAAATACATTTGATAGTCATATTCAGTTTTCAAATCTAAGCTTAAAAAAGACTATACAGATGACATCAGTGAAAGTGACAGTGTAAGAACTTTCAAAACGTCTCCACTCCATAAGAGCAATAAGGACGTTGGCAAAAATGACCTGAATCAACTTTTTCAGCACTCTGGAAATTCATCAAAAGCTTGCAGCAATTAAAAGATATGTAAAACACATCAGAAGAGAGAATTTTGAATGTACTCACCGTAAAGAAATAATTTTTAAAAAAGAAATTACAGTCGAATGATATTTTGTAATTACCAGAAAGACGCATCAATAATTTATTTGCTAAAAATTTGTTTCAAAAAAGAATGCTTTCCAAACTGTTGTATATGCTTATGTGATTTATACTTAAAAGTTTGATGAGGCTCAGAAATTTAAAAAGATTAACCATTTGTTTTAAATAGTTTAAATAGTAGTTTAATTCATGATAAAACTGGAGGTTATAACATATTCAAATACTCTTAATTCCAACAATTATCTTTGAATGTGCTATACCACAAAGTGTCTTTTTCCTTCGTTATGTAACCGCTTACCTGGTTTTGCTCTCACCATACTTCTGAAACACCTTCGAAGGACACCAATGACTTCCTAACTCTGATGGCCTCTTCTTGGAGCTCAAATTCTGTTGAAGGTCAGATTGCTCCCCCGTGCCCCAAAAGGTATTGAGATCCTAACTCAGCTTAAATGTCACCTTATTTGGAAAAAGGATCTTAGCACATGTAAATCAAGCCAAGATGATATCGTACTGGATTATGGCGGCCCTAAACCCAGTGACTGGAGTCTGCATAAGAGAAAGGAGAAGAAATTTGGACACAGAGAGACATAGACACGCAAGGAAGGAGGCCATGTAATGATGGAGGCGGAGACTGGAGTCATGCACCCCAAGCCAAGGACGGTCAAGAGAAGATCCTTCTGTAGAGCCTTCAGAGAGAACATGGCCCTGCCAACACTTCAATTTTGGATTTCTAGCCTCCCAAACTGTAAGAAACTACATTTCTGTCGTTTTGAGCCACTCGCTCTGTGGTATACTGTTATGGCAGCTGTAGGGAACCAACGCATACTCAACCTGTACGTATCATTGGCCCAGCGCTTTGATCAGCCTTACCCTCGTTCTGTGCTCACTGTCCAGCAGATGTGAATCGTGAGCTCATACACTTAGCACTACAAAAAATATATTTTATTTCTCTACTGCTGACTTTTGTTTCTCTAGGTGGTAGAATCTAAAGCTTAGTTAATTCGAGACACCAACCACTACAGAGATTTTCATTCTCTTTCCTTAAGGGTTTTGGGTTTTTTGTTTTGTTTTGTCTTGTTTTAGCAGTGGCAAAGTTTATTTGAAAAAGTAAAAGTGAAGAGTAAGAGAGAAACTGGCTCTGCAGAGTGAGCTTGGGCTGTGTAAAAGAAGAAAATGCAAGATAAAGTACACCCTGGAGGATACAGGGTGGACTACGGAGGAAAGGGGTTTATGGATTGCCAAGGTTTGGGAAGGAGAAAGCATGGTGCTTTGTAGCTACTCCTCGTATAAATTCCTATTGTTACTGGTCTCCAGTCATTGCACCATACAGATGGCTACAGTGTCATTGAGTGTCAAGTCTGTTCCAGACTGCTGTCACCCTGGGCCACATCCCCATACCCTCAACTGCACAGAAAAACATTCTCCTGGTCTTTGCACCATGCTGGGACAGCAAAGACTGTGAAGCTGCCTCAGGCCAATTTACCTAGAAATCCTCTCGCAATCATTTCTATTGCCTTATTCACGCACTGTGCTGGGGCCTGGGCCGTTCTCCATCCTCAGAGAAGCAACGCATAAGCCCGCACTCCTCCGAATTTAGCTTGAGGGGAGTGGGTATGGCATGGGCTCCTTTCTCAGGGAAATGTAAAATTTTCCCTTCTACTAACTCCTCTTTTCTCTCCCACACAGGAAATCTTTTTTCTTCTCCTGGGTGGTGAAAAATTGGCTTCGACTAACCAGTATTCTTCCAAATCTGTCATTTTCCACCCATGCATTTTTTCTCATATATTATGATTTTTAAAATAAATTTCATAATTCAAATCCATTTTAGATTTTCAGAAAAATTGCAGATAGTATAAAATTCCCATATATTCACACCAAGTTTCCTTTATTATTAAGCATTTCACGTTGGCATGGTACATTTGTTATAACTGATAAACTAGTATCGATTTGTTGAAGGTCCATACTTTATTCAGATTTCTGTAATACTTACCTAATATTTCTCTGTTCTGGGATGACTTTCTGCATTATATTTTGTTGTTGTATCTCCTTAGGCTCTTCTTGGCTGTGATATTTCTCAGATTTGTCCTCATTTTTGATGACCTTGACAGTTTTCAGGAGCACTGGAGTCAGTGCTGCTACAGAAATTTTATAGAATATCTCTCAACTGGGATTTGTCTGGTATTTTTCTTATAATTAGGCTGGGATTGTGTGTGTTGGGAAGGAGGACCACAGAGGTAAAGTGCTGTTGTCATCAGAGCACATCGATGTGACATATCACTACTGATGTTAGTTTTGATTGCCTGGGCTGAGGTAGTGTTACTCTTCTCCACTGTAAATTTAGGCTTTTATTTTTTCCCCTCCATACAGTACTCTTTCGAAAGAAGTCACTGTGCATGGCCCACACCTGAAGACCAGGGAGTTTTGCTTCAGCTGGCTAAGTGCAGAGAATCTCCATAAATTCTTTGGAATTCTACACACAAGATTTGTCTGTTCTCCATCCTTCCTCCATTCATTTATACGACTGTGAGCTTGTAGATATTTATATCTTGGATTGTAACCCAATACTACTTTATTTTGTTGTTTATTTTGTTGTCAAATCCTTCCAGCTTTGGCATTGGGATCTCTATCAGTTGGATCCTGCATCCTTTTCCTTTAGTGGGAAGCATTTAAAATATTGAAATGCAAAAAAGAAAGCACCAACTATTTTCCATACATGCACCCATGGGTCTAGCGGCCAAGGAAATGAGCTCCTGCTCTGTCCTCCACAACTTCACCCTGTGATTGCAGCTGCTGCGCTCCCCCACCCCCAGGAATTCACAGTGACTGCTTTACACTACAGCTGGGCTGCATTTGTCTGTTTCATGTTGTGGGCATGTCCCTCCCAACATCTTCATTCTGCACAACAACAAAAATAAAAGCCTCAGTCATGGATCAGCAGAGTCGTCCCCAACCCCATTATGAGACGGTGAGGAGAACTCTTGGTTAGGGGCAGTTGAGTGATGTGGTGGGACGAGCAGAGCTGGATTCACTGGCTGCATGGCTACTCTTGGGTGTTAGAGTGGAAACAGAAGAAGTGAGTCAGCACAGCAAGGAAGGCCCAGCGCACACTGGGAGCCTCTCCATGAGACAGCGTGGGAAGAATCTCTGGATCCATGTGCCAAAGTTTAAAAAAAATCCAAATAAGCAAAAGTGTTGAATTTCACACCTTCCCCACCAACACAGCACATCTAGAGCAGTAACATTCTAGATCTTTACAGCAAATGGAGGGAGCACACCTGCCAGTGTTCCTGACAGTCCTGTTAGTACCCAGGAGACTCTACCGACGCTGCTGAGGTTGCCGCTCTTCCTCCATTTGCAACTTCTCAGTCCCAAAGACAATGGGAAGAACCATATCACAAAGGGAGTGGTCTCACAGACTCCCCTGGAAAGCCTGTATTTTTTTTAGCCATGAAAAGAAAAAAAAATAAAAAATGGTCTGGCCATGGATGGGATCTTTGGACCATCAGACCTCAGAGTCTCCAGCAGGATCTCATCTAGCTCCTTGCTGTTTTTTACCAGCAAATCCACAGTCTGCTTGGCATTGCCCCTCGGGAGCGGTCAGTCCATCTGGGAACAGGGGGCACCAACACAGTGGGGCTGCAGGTCAAGTCCTGTGTCTTTCTGATACAGTGCTCTCATTGGGGTTTTGTTTGTTTGATAGCACTTCTTGACTTTCTGGCAACTACAGGATGCTCCAGTCGTAGAATCAGCCATTTCTCCAGTGAGCTCTGGTTACTTTTAATTGGAGGATTGTTTCAAAAACTCAAGATTTGAGCACAGTGTGTGATTGTTCCTACTGTGGTGTCATTGTTCTAGGTCCTACCAGCTGACAGAATAAGGAGATACATGTGTGTGTGCTAAACTGCGTTTGTGCAAATTGCTGTAAATATTTCTATATATGACCATCTTTGGTAGACAGAATAATGCCACTCCCTGCCAAGATGTCCACATCCTAATCCCCAGAACCTGTGACCGTGGTAACTTACAAGGCAGAAGGACTTTGCAGGTGCAATTCACTTAGGGACCTTGACATGGGAACATTATGCTGAACTATCTGGGTGGGCCTAGTATAACCACAGGGTCTTTATAAAAGGGAGGTAGGGTGTGTGTAAGGACTATGAGAGTGAGAGGGGAGGTAATGACAAAAATAGAAGCCAGATGTGCAAAACAGAAAGGGAGCTAGAGGTGCTGCGATGTTGACTTTGAAGATAGAAGGCAACACCAAAGACACAGCAGCCTCTAGAAGCTAGAAAAGGCACATAAATGTCTATGGGTTTTAACAAATCTGCAGAGTCATGTATCTACCATTATTGTGTCTCACAGAATAGTCTTGTTGCCCTGAAAATCCTCTGTGCTCTACATGTTCATTCCTCCTTCTACCCATAATCCCTTGGCAACCACTGATCTTTTTAAACTGCCTGTATTTTAAACATGTCTCTCTCTAATATGTATGATAGGTGCATTAGTCATCTTTCTTCATTTTTTCTTTTTAAAAGAGGCATAAAGGGATTTATTAAGTGGAATTTTAAAAGTCCACACTCAAAGAAATAGAGGTTAGACCCTCAAGAAAGAAAGACAGAAATGCACCATAGTCTCAGGCGGGTATATTTTGGTGGCAAAGAGGAAATTTGTAGAACTCATGAATCTATGGAAAGAGAGGATTTGACTGACAGATGAAAGGCAACAGCTCTTTCTGCAGGGAGAGGGTGATGACCCCTTCATAGGTGACACCCATAACAAGTGATAGAGCTGTAGCTCATCCACAGGGAAAAGCCCATTTTACTAGTGAAAAGAGATGGTCTATTTACAGGTGAAAGACTCATTTACAGGTCCAATTTACAGGTAAAAGGGACTGGCCCTGGCTTACTATGCTCTTAAGGATCTTAGGACTTTAACAGGGTTTGTGTTCTGAACCTACAGCTTGTATTAAATGTGTAATTTAAAAATTACTGTTTTTTTCTTGTTTCCTTTCTATTGATGCTATTTTTCCTACTACTATGTCTCACCTCCCCCACACCCCCCACCCTACCGATCCCCAGATTTGATTACTTATTCTTAAGAGATGCAGAGGATTCATAGGTCCATCTTATTTTGGCTGCTTCAGGATAAAGGGAGCATTGACCCTACCTAGCCAGAGATCAAAAGTCTCATCTTGATTAACATAAAGGGGACTGAAGAAAATGAATGCCTCCTCCATTCATCTGTTGGTGGACGTATGCCTTTTTAAAGAGCAGTTTTTTTAGGAATGGTCAGTGTGGTGGTGTTGAAAAGAGTAAGTGTAACTGCATGGACTATAGAAGTGAACAATATGTACATAATGTTGCATTATTGCAGGACTGGTTTATTATACAAGTACTTATACTTTTGTACTGCTGGTCCTGTACCAGAAACAGTTTCTCTTATTGTTTCTTGCTTTTTACACTTTGTTTAGCCACCTAAAGAAAATCTGCATATGGTACAATTTTCCTCAAATCCATTCCAAGTTGTATATTTGTTTTCCAATATAAAAATTACAATTTCCCCATGGAAAGGCTGTGTTTAACTTGACAGAACTGTTAAACTGTCTTCCAGAGTGGCTCTACAATTTTGTATTCTCACCAGCAATGAATCAGAGTGCCTGTTGCTCTGCATCTTTGCCAGCATTTGGTGTTTCTGTTTTAATACTTATATCTTTGATCCACTTTGATTTTAGCTTAGTGCATGGGGAAGGATATGGGTCTAGTTTTAATCCTTGGCATGTGGAAAGCCAGTTTTTCCAGTACCCTTTATTAAAGAGTCTACCTTTCTTCCAGTGAGGTTGTTTGGCCCCTTTGTCAAAGATAAGGTAACTGAGAGTGTTTGGATCTATTTCTGCATCTTCTAATCTGTTCCATTGGTCCTCAGGTCTGGTTTTTTTTTTGCCAGTACCATGCTGCTTTTATTACAGTAGCTTTGTAATATAATTTCAGGTCAGGGATCGTGAGGAACACTGCTTTGCTTTTGTTGCCCAGAATTGCTTTTGCCATTCCAGGTTTCCTTTGGTTCCAAATAAATTTTAGGATTGTTTTTGTGAGGTATGCTATTGGTATTTTAATTGGGATTGCATTAAATCTGTATAACAGTTTTGGGAATATGGCCATTTTCACTATACGGGTTCTTCCTACCCAAGAACAAGGGATATCTTTCCATTTTCTGATATCTTCTTCAATCTCCTCTTTCAAAGTACTATAGTTTTCAATGTGTAGATCTTTTACTTCCTTTGTTAAATTGATTCCTAAGTACTTCATTTTTTTGGAGACTTTTGTGAAAGAGGTCGTTTCCCTAATTTCTCTCTCAGTGAGTCTATCATTTGTGTACAGGAATGCTATTGATTTTGAGTGTTGACTTTGTACCCAACTATGCTGCTGAATTTGGTTATTAAATCTAGGAGTCTTTTGGTGGAGTTTTTGGGGTCTTCTATATAGAGTATCATGTCATCTGCAAATAATGATAATTTAACTTCTTCCTTTCCTATCCTTGTTCCTTGTATTTCTTTCTCTTGTCTAATTGCTCTGGCTAATGTTTCCAGAACTATATTGAATAAGAGTGGTGAGAGTGGACATCCTTGTCTTGTTCCACATTTTAGAGTGAAAGCTTTCAGTTTTTGACCATTTAGTATGATGGTGACTGTTGGTTTGTCATAGGTGGCTTTTATCAGATTGCAATAAAGACCATCTATTCCTATTTTCTGCAGGGTTTTTTTTTTTTTAATTATGAGTGTTGGACCTTGTCAAATGCTTTTTCTGCTTTTAATGAGATGATCATATGGCTTTTGTCCTTGGCTGTGTTGATATGGTGTATCACATTCCTTGTCAGCATTTGGTATTGTCAATTTTTGTTTTTGTTTTGGATTTTAGCCACTCTTTAATACATGTACAGTGGTATCTCACTGTTTTAATTTGCAAATCCTTACTGACAAATGATATTGAGTATCTTTTGATATGCTTCTTTGCCAGTGTGTATCTTGCTTGATGAGGTGTCTATTGAGATCTTTAGCCAGATTTTAATTTGCTTTATTTTGTTTTCTTATTGTCACATCTCGAAAATTGGACCAGGTATTTTGAAACTCAAAATCCAAGCATTTGTCTTTCTGGTTTCACTTCACCTCTCTTTCCCAAAGCAGTTCCCATGGTTTGGACAGCCCTTCAGAGAAGCATGTTGAAATTCAGCCAGCAGATTCATATGTAGATGGTGTCTGGGAGTGGAGCCTTTGGGGGTAATTGGGATAAGATGAGCTCATTAGAGTGGGGTCCTTACAGTGGTGTTGGTGGCTTTTTAAGAGAAAGAAGACAAATAGAGCTAGCCTACTGGCTCTGTCTCACCATGTGATGCTCCTGCTGTGTTATGATATAGCACGAAGGCCCTAAGCAGACCATGGCACCTTGCTATTGGAAGTCCCAGCCTCCAGAACTATGAATTAGATGAACCTCTATTCTCTATAAATCACACAGTCTTTGGTATTCAGTTAATCTATACCTTGAAAATATATAACTATACTTAAAATACAGTTAGAACTATAATTTGAAAATGGACAAAGACAGCAGCAAAGTGAGAAACACAGGTGTGGCTTGGAGGAATGAACACAGAATATGAGATAATGGGTGCTGGGGAGTAGGGACACTTGGCTTAGTGGTTGAAATGTTATCCTGCTCATGTTTGGACCCCTAGCGTTGTAGCAGTAGTTCTCTTGCTTCTTCCTCACTTCCCTTTACTGGTTTTTCCTCCTCCATCATTCTTTTTAATGGATGGTTTCTGCTTAGCGTTCATGTCTGGCCCATGCCCTGTCTCACTTTACCAACTCATTAGCAAACTCCACAGTTCCATCTGTCCCTTCCAGAGGATTATCTACATATATGCACCTCTAGGTGAGTGCTAATTATCTAATCATTCCCTACACTACCCTTTGGGCACCCCAAATCCAATTTGTTCATGGTAAAATTATTCTGCTTCTCCTCTGGCCCTGACTCTTTATTGGCAACCAACAGTGTCCTCTATTTCCATCACGGCATCATCAGCAGTAGCCAAATTCTGTCAATTTGTCCTTTAAAACTTAGTTCACATTTCTCCTTTCCTTTCCCATTACCTTTTCCTTATTTTATCATTCAGGAAGTCTCTCCCTTTCCAAATCATCCTCCACATAGGATTCTTTTCCTAAGCAATGTTACTGTACTGTTCATAACTTCTAGTGACCTGTCTGTTGATAGAGTAACATGAATCCCCTTAGACCCAGTGTTCCCCGTCTCTCCCATCTGCATGTGCTCAGATAATCTTAGACATAAAAAGTTCAAAAATAGCTCAAAAGTTTCCTTATACGTTATAAAGTACACTTGTACCTTTTACCCAGATTCCGCAAATGTAACATACTCAGAAGACAAGCCATACTTATCCATCATTCTCTCTTTCACCCACTCAATGTTTGAGTGCCATGCTCCTTGTATTACAGTGATACGGGAGGACAGACCCCAACTTCCCACTTTCTCATTGCCTGCAGCTTCCCACGACCCATTTTTTTCAGGGGCAAGCACCCAACCTAAACCAAGCTCATCAAAGTCCCACTCCAGGGTTTTCCACTTTGGACATGAAGAAGAGTTGAGCTTCTTTTGTGAGAGAAAGCTATAGAGGTCAAAGGCAGGAGCTGCTGGCGGCCAGTCTCTTGCCATGTGTGGGAAGCCAGTGTAGGAAAGAGGTCATGCACACAGGAAGAGGGGCAGGTTTAGAAGCGGGAGGAACTTTGGGACAGAAATTCCCATATGTCTACTATAGCAAGTGTTAGAAATAATTTCATGAAGAAGAGTGGGCATTAAAAGCTTGAGCACATATTGGCTGGAGGTGTGGTTCAGTGGGAGAGTGCTTGTTTAGCATGTACAGGGACCTGGGTTTGCTCGCCAGCACCACACACACACACACACACACACACACACACACACACACACACATACACACAAACACACACGCAAGCTAAGGACTGATGTCTGCACACCATGACAAGCAAATTGCGGCAAGTGTATACTTTTATGTGTAGGTGTGTTAAAAAGATGAACTTTGAGCAGAGATAGAATGACACAGAAGAAAGGCCGAGTAACAGGAGCTCCCCGCCTACAAGGCTTTATTGTACCTAGGAAACAAGTCAGTCTACTAAATGCTGAGTGTGGGTTTTTTTTTAAACATTGTTTAAATGTCTCAAATTCATTTTCATCTACAAAACAGAGCCCTCTTCTTAGCAAATATTGTGTGGACTCAGATCTTTATCTTACAGATATTCATTTACAGATCTACTTTTCTCTAGTGGGCAATAACCTTCACAAGGCCCATACATCTTTGCATGTAGTGAGGCACATAGTAAAGGCAAAGATGGCAGAGTGTAAATACATACATTTTAGAATCGATCAGAATCCTGTGTGTACCCAGCTTTTAATAACTGTGAGATCTTAGCCAAGAGTATTTGGGTCATACTGTCTTTATCTTAATCCTTCATCAGGCCACTGTGAGGAGTAAATTAGATTACACAATGAAGCACATGCACCCAGCATGTAATTGGACTCGATAAATGCTGTGTTACAAATTTAGTACTGTATCTGGCACATGGTAGGTATTCAACAAATGGTAATTATCATTGTTATCATCATACTTATTATTAGCAATAGCTTTTTTGTTTGAGTGACATGACTGATTGCAATAAGGAACTTGGGGAGGAGTCTGCCCCTTGTGCCTTAATGGGATCTTGGTGTAAGGCCAAGTCAAAATAGTTGGCTCTTTGGGACTTGTATAACATAGTAACAAGTTCAGCAAAGTCATTCTAAATCTTTCAGTAGCAATTTCACTCACAAAGTTGCGAGCAGTTATTTGCATTAGCCAATCATCAAGAAAACCCTTCGGAAGACTTCTAATCCCATTAATACAGAGTTCTCTCAAAACTATTTATCCACCAAAACACAAGTAGGTGATCCAAGGTGAAAAATCAATAACTAGAGAGAGGAAAATTGATACATTAAGGCCCAGATAAAATCAGTTTTTTCTTATTTCTGCCCACCTTCAAAACTATAGCGAGGGGGGATTAGTACTTAGCTAGGAGCCAGTAGTTAGGGATTAGGACAAGCAAAACATCAGACTTCACAGCTGCACCTATTTTGTGTGGCTGTCACTGCAGATTCCAACGGGCTATTCACCCTCCTTTATTTATGCCTCAAGTCCTTGCTTACGTCTCTCATTTCTATGCTCCTGAAACCATTCTTGGAGATTTCAAATGCATGCAGACGATCTATCTAAAGCCTTGCACTAGCAGCGTCTGACTTCTACTCACCTCAGCCATGACTCACGTGGTCACAGCCCAATCCTTATGCTCTAAAGAACTGAGCCATGAAACAAAATGAAACAACACAAACAAAAGAATTGAACCAAATCTGCGACTGATTTTAAATACCACATTCCTGGACTCCCATCTATTACCCTTCCAATTCACTAACTCACATCCCATCACTTCTCTGATTCTGGCAGAACCTCCATTTGTCAGTAAACACTCCTCCATCTATCACACTCCTCTTGTCTTTACTTGCTGTATTATCTAGCACAGATTATATGGTCTGCTATACAACCACGCTAAAATCTTCTGCACAGCTTTTCTTGAGTATCACCTGAACGCGCCAACCTGACTCAATACAGGATCCTGTGCACTGTGTGCCTGCAGCCTAGAAACTGAACAGTGCTAGAGAAAACCATACACCATGCCCATTGCTTTCCCTTCGAATGAATGATCAAAACCCCAAATGGGCAGCCATCCCAAGCAGGCAGTCCTTCCACATTTTCTAGTGAATTCACCCCCTCTCTCCAAAGAGACTGTTTCCCAACTTAATGTCCTCCTTAAGCCTCTAACACCACCTACTTCATTCTTTTTTTTTTTTTCCTTGAGTATGTACTGGGGATTGCCCAGGCTGGGCTCAAATTTACAATCTTCCTGCCTCATCCATTCATTCTTAATTCACTCAGAAAAAAGCATCAATCAGATGAGACACTCTTCTGTGTCCCCTCACCATATCTAACGAGCTGCACACATCTGTACCTCTTCTCTGCCTGCTCTGCTGCTAACATGGATGAGACGCTCCAGCCGCTAGCAGAGGTAAACACTTCACCTTGTGCTTTGTAACTCATGCCCTCTTGCCTTCTCTACAACTTTCTTTGGCATCATCAGTATCTCTCTCTTTACTCTTTAGTTCCAGAAAGATACAGCTATGCTTTAATAATATCATTTTTTTAAAAAAATGTGCCTTGTTCCCCACATGCCCCTCAAGTATCTTCAGTTCAGAGTAAAAGTCCTTAGAAGAATTATGTATTCTACCCAGTGTGGTGGCACACCCTTGTAATCTCAGCACTCTGGGAGACTGAGGCTGGAGGATCACCAAGGGTGAGCCCAGTCCAGACAATTTAGCAACTTAGCAAGAATCTATCTCAACGTGGGGAAAAAAAAAAAAAAAAAAAAAAAAGAGCAGCTCAGTGTGAAGGCCTTGGGTTCGGTCTCCATTACAAAAAAGGAAGATAATGTTTTTAAGTTGCTTCTCAACCTTACTACACTTGCTATCAATGGATGGGTGGTAGTAGCTGATTGTGCTTCTGGTTTGCATTTTCCTGATTAATGATATTAGACATGTTTTCATGTGCTCCTTGGCCATTCACATATCTTCTTTTGTGAAGTGTTTGTTTAAAACTTTTGCTTATTTTTAATGGGTTGTTCGTCTTCTTATCAAGAGTTCTCTGTACATTCTTAATCCTCTGTCGGGTACATGTATCATAGGGTATTTTTTCCTGCTGTATGGCTTCATTTTCTTTATTGTATTGTTCAAGAAGTACAAGATCGTAATTGTAATAAAATTCATTTTATGAAATTATTTTCTCTCATACTCTGTGTTCTACCTAAGAAGTCTTCGCTTACTCTAAAGTCTCAAAGGTTTTGTTATTTTCTTGTAGATGTTTGGTGGTTTTTAGACTTAAGATTTTGGTCTAAGATTTATTTTGAGTTAATTTGTGTACGATGTGAGATAAGGGCTGAACTTCATTATCACATGGTCTGGCAAACTTCGTTGAAGACTGTCCTATCTCCTTTAATAACCTTATCTCAATCAATCAATAATAATTTAATTAATAATAAATATGAGTATGCAGGTCTATTTCTGGACCATATTCTGTTCAATTAGCTTATAAATTTTGACACCCCCCCCCCACTTTCCTTCTGTGATGCCATATTCTCCTGGTTTTCTTCTTTGGCCATTCCTTGGCCTTTTTTGTCTACATTCTTTCGAAAATTGAGGTATTCAGAACTTGATTCTCTCCTTTTCTTCTGCGTATAAACACCTCCATTAAAGATCAGCAGTAATAAGAGAAAAAGGAGTGGGAACAAAAGTGGGCATATGGGAGGGATGAAAATTAACATGTCTTAGAATAACCAGCATGTGCAGGATCTATGAGGAGAGAGGACAAGATGCATGGAAACACACTGAATATTGCTGGAGTCCAGAACAGGAAGGAGGAAAAAGGCAAGAGATGGGCAAGGGAAAGTAGGAATAGCCATTTAGGCTATGCCAAGTGTGTACTTAAATCTGATAGCAATGGGAGACTTTCATAGTCAGATGTGGGCGAAAATAATATTTAATGTTTGCATGTAATAAATATTGAATAATGTTTAATCATTGCAGAAAATTTAAATTATCGGTCAAAAAATAAGATTAGTATGGACTATATAAGAGTTATATATTAGGATGAGTTTTCAAAATCTTTTATTTTAGACAGTTTGCTAAATCGCTAAGTTTCTCAGGCTGAGCTCAAACTTGAGATCCTCCTGCCTCAGCCTCCAGAGTGCTGTAATCACCAGATGAACATTCTAAACAGACTGAAAGAAAAGCGTACCACATGGCTTAATTAGCCTATTCTTGAGTGTTAAGATCGAAGGTGGCCTAATTTTCTTCTTTTATATTTAAAAAATTTTTTACAATAAAAGTGTATTAAATCTGTAATAAGACTCTTTTTAAAACATGCCAGAAAACAAGTGTCTCATTTTTAGAAAATGTGCAAAGTTACCATCAAGAATAATGAGGGTGTAAGTTTCTTGTGTTACAAAGTTTGTGTCTTATGACTTTATTTCTAGTTTCAAGTTCACGTTTGGAACTTAGACATAGTAGATGAAGAAATACAGTCAATGTGATCATCAGTTTGAGGTAGGAGAGCAGAGTGTGGCAAAAGCTAGCTGGGAAAGTAGGCATGATCTGTTAATTACAAAATCCCAAATAGATGCGACTTGTCTAGAGAATGGCCTAGACTTGACATCAGCCTGAGGTGCAGGATCTCAATACTGCCTCTCAGGACCCGGATGTAGAAATTCTCCTGGGTTTCCTCCAGACTTGGACATTATAAAACAAAGGAAGCCATGAGGAGCCACCACTATCATATCTTCTCATGAAAGCCTTACCATATCTCTCAGGCACAGTATGTGTTTTTATTTTCTTTTTCTTTTCTATTTTTACTTTTTCTTCATTTGGCTTGAACTTGCTCTGCAGAGCCAGTTTCTCTCCCAATCACTATTTGGTCTTTTAATATAAACTTAACCACTGATTTTTACTCATTTTATTCAATTCTTTGTTCAAGGCAGGAAGAATTTGGACTCCAACTCTAGAAGGAGGAGCAAGCAATTCAGAACCTGGTAAGGTTTATTTGGACTATAACCACTCGATAACAAGGTGGGGAACAATCAAGTTTAGGAATCGAAAGGAATAATTCCCTAGGAACAGATATATCACACCACCCATATTTTGTTCAAATTAATGTAGATGACTGGGAATTTTCTTACCAAATCGTCCATTTTAAATGTGTGTTTATTCTTCCCAAGCTTGTGGTATTATGGTGGAAAAGAATGAGAGAATATTTTGAAATGATCTGATCATTTAGAACAAGTATTCTACTTACACAAATACAAATTACTGCCATTATTTTTTCACCCACTCTAGGGTCCTCAGCCAGCTTTTGAAATTTTACATAGAAATTTGCTCACAAGCTGGTGAGGCAAGTGGATAAAGCAAAGGCAGTGAGCCAGGCAAATTAGCAGGGGCTTCTCTGTCGGCTCGGCAGAAGGTTGTCTCAGAGTTGCAGAGGCAAATTTATTTGTTGTAGTACAGATGGTTGCCTCAAACCCTTTTATAACAAATGGTTATTTCAGTGTGCCATTCTCACTGGCTTAAGACCAGATCAGTTTTGCCTGAGTTAAAATGGATTAAAAAGTCTGTTCATTTTAGGCTTTCGATCATATACGTTGAATGTGTGAGTGTGTGCGCGCGCACATGTGTGTGTATGTAGGTGTGTGTTAGTATCTTCAACTACATCTTAAAATTCATGTACTTTAAATCAGGAGGTCAAATAAGGACATAAGGATGATTGTAACCCCAGTATCTGCCTCCCTCACTCGAGGGGACACTTTCTAGTATATTTCCCACTCCTGACTCAGGACCTGCTTTAGCTGAAGCATAATTGATTTTCGGTACAGTTTTCTGCGCGTTTCCTGCCTGCTCATTACGTAGAGCTCTCTGACTAACCTCTTTACGTAGAAAGCTGCGGTAGCCAAGGAAGTCTCATTCTGATTTTTAATCTGTGCCCAGGTAGAGTCAGTCTGATGGATTAGTCCTAGAAAGCTTCTTAGAGGCAGTTTCTCTTGAGCAAAGTCTTGAGGGATGTGGGGAAAGAAGCTGGCTAACAAACTGTCCTCTTGGGCAGTATGGTGTACTCGTTAGTCTGAGCAAAAGAGAGCATTTAGAGAGGAGGGTGATATGCTAATAACCAGCACAGTGCTCTTGCAGAAATGCCAGCTGGGTGGGTAGCTGGAGAGCAGAGGTCCAGCAGGGGCCTGCAGGAGGTCAACCTGGAGACGTGGCGAGGTCTAGAAGGGATGAGATCATGTGATGAGCTTGATTTCACAGCTTACTCACTGTTGGCAGAATTCAGTGTGGTGAACAACAGTTTCCCTTCACTTGATGTTTTTTTTCTGCCTAATTTGAACCCATCCCAGTCCTTCCATCCATCCCCTTTGCTGCAAGGTCTTTCTGCCACTCAGGATCCGGCAGTTTAGTTCTATCTTAGCAACTTAGCAGTTGTTCTTGGGAATATTCCTAAATGCCTTCGGTTTTTGTTTTGTGTTGTTTATAGTAAAATACTGGGTAATTTATAAAGAAAGTGATTATTTTTACAGTTCTAATGGCGGGAAATTCCAAGTCCAGGGATGTAGGCAAGGGTCATTGTGTTTCACTATTCTACGGCTGAAGGAGAGACAGCAGGATGGGGCAAATGGCTTTTTAACAAACCACTCTCCTCATGACAAACCCACTCTCACAATAATGGCTTTAGCCCACTCATAAGGTCAGACAGCCCTTTTAACCTAATTGATACAGGGCAAAAAATATGACTCCCAAACTGCTAGATGTCAGTTATGCTGAGTTCGTGTTCCCTGAAGTCCAAGAACGAATTCTAAGGAACAAAGGAGGTTAAGAGTAGGAAATTTATTGAGGGAGAGAAAGAGAGCTCCTGAGAGACAGGAGGGGACCCGAGTGGGTTACCAATGAGCCCACTTTTCAGGGGAAGTTTTATAGAGCAAAATCGTGAGGCAGGTACATTTTGTGTGTCAAAAGGATGATTAACCAATAATATTACAAGTGTAGTTGCTTAGGTAATATTGATCCAATGGGGAAGAAGGTCACATAGCAAATGGGTATGGAAAAAATAAAGACATTCCAGGATGGGGTGGATCTGGAGGTCTTGGTCGCCCACCTGGGTGATCTAGACTTTATCAGATCAGATGAGTGTAATCTTCAGTTCATTGTTCATCCATCCCTTGGCCAGGGGCGTAGCTCTGGTCTTTCCATCCTTATCTTGAGGCCTGACCTTCCATGGATGTGCCTCTACCACAGTTGTAGTGTATTCCCCTCTTGTGTATTGACTCCATCAAGGACCCAGACCTATCTTGACTGCCTATAATATTTCTTCCTTACTTGGCTGTCTATAATATAATCATCTCTAAAGTCCCACCTCTCAACATTGTAGTATTAGCAATTAGAGTGTCAGTACATAGATTTTAGGGGACACATTCAAATCATAGCACTGCTAAGAGATAAAATTACAACACATTTACTTGTAATGATCTCAATTGGCTTTATTTGTGACTCTACAATCAGTCAACCTTTCATTTCATAAAACAGAGTAAGTGGAGTCTGAGGTAGAAGGATTGCTGTGAGTTTGAAGCCACCCTGGGCTGTATGTAAGTTCCAGCCCAGCACGAATTAGGGAGCAATACCTTGTCTCAAAAAACAAAACAGAGAAGGCTCTGCCAGAGAGAAGAGAGGAATCATCTCAGTTACCTGAAGGTCTGAAGAAAGCAGAAATAAAGAAAAGAAAGAGTGGAGTGGTTATTCAAGTTACTCTCTTTGGAAGGCAAAGACTGAAACAGAACAATAAAAAAAAAAAACTGGTTAACTAGCACCAGTTTTTCTTTTTTCTTTTTTTTTCTTTTGAGGTGGGGGTAGGTAAAGACAAAAACAGGGAACTATATTATGGTTGCAAAAGGCCTCTTTGGGAAATTTGGCTATTACCTCTCCTGATTTCTCAAGTTACTTAATTTAGTTTCAGTTTGGAGGAACTTTAGCATGAGTGACTCCATTCTGATTTCTAATCTGATCTAGCCTGTGGCAATCCTACCACACCTAATTCACAATAGTGGTCCCCTTTCATTTTTATTCAACGGCACCTTCTATATTTATCACACATTCTCCCAGCTTCAGCTTCCAACAACTGCCTGGTTTGCTCTATATTTCTAAATGTTAACCAGTCAGAGAGTTAGGTAATTTCAACAATTCCTTTCCTCTCTCTGGCAGAGCTTTCTTGGTCAGACCATATCAAAACAACTAGCCTGATCTCACATTGGCTGCCCTCAGGTAAGGCTCAGGTCTGATGAAGGGCCATGAGGATAAGAGATAAGAAATCATAGGACAGAATGTGCCTGCCAAGGGCTTTTCCTGTCAACAGGAATGGTAATCAGGGCCTTTCTCCTTTGACCTACCTTGGGTAAACAGGCATCTAGGGCAATTGCACATCTCACTGCCCTGAGAAAGTGCTTTAATCTCAATAGAGCACTAGATGTCAGTTCTTTACATTGAGAGTGAAAAATACTTAACTTGCAGAGTGATTGTGAGAATTAGAGAATACACACACACACACACACACACACACACACACACACGGTATCTACTTCATAGCAACTCCTCAATAATGATGATACATATACATCAAACTCCATGTTTATTTTTTTCTTTTAATTTTGAGACAGGATCTCACTAAGGTGCCCATATTGGCCTCAAACTTGTCATCCTCTTTTTATTGGGGTTCTGGGGGTGCTATGGACTCCTGCTAGAAAGCCTTTCTAGGATTTTATTGTACTGAACAAAGAATTGGTCGAGACAAGCACAAAAGGTAGTGAGTTTTTACATTTATTAATAGGAATAGGAAAAGAAATACGCTCTGCAGAGTGAGTACAGGCTAATTAAAAGTAGGAAAAGAACTACGCTCTGCAGAGTACAGAACAGGCCACTGGAGCAAGAGAACACAGTGGCAGTGAGGTTAATGGCCGACGTCTTTTGTATGCTCCATGCCTCAGGCTGAGGTCAGACCCAGGGGTGTGTGTCCTGGATCTCCCTCATGGACAGAGGCATGCCCACTTCCCCAGCCGGCTGGCCATGCCCTAATCTATTTCCTCACTCCTGCCTCAGACTCCAGGTAGCTGGGTTACAGGCCAACGCTCTTAATCTTTAAGAAGTATAGAATGTTTAGCCTGATTTTATTTTATTTTATTTTTATTATTATTTTTTATTTTTTATTTTTTGGTGCCGGGGACCTCGTGCTTGCAAGGCAAGCACTGTAACCACTGAGCTAAATCCCCAGCCCCTGTTTAGCCTGATTTTAAAGTAACACCTTCCCTAATCATTACCTCCATTGTCAAACATTTTAAGTTTGTCCTAATTTTCCATTTTTACAATTAATGCTGAAGCAAATATCATCATGAATGTAGTTTGATCCTTGAATTATTTTAAGATAAATCTGTATGGTCTTCACTAGAACAAAGAATATAGGTATTTCTATTGATTTTGATGTATATTTTCAAATAGAGATTCAAATGAAATTAATGAAGATCTCCTAAACATATCAAGAAGTCACCAGTTATCTTAACTTGTACCTCAATAAAATGTTTGTTTTATCCTTGTATTTGCTTAATACAAGGATCTAAATGAGACCTTACTGTTTGGATTTGTGTGATAATGACTAATAATATTAGATTTTAAAATGTTTATTAATTGATTTTCATTTTGTGTGATGGACTGTTCATGTAATTTACTGAGGAGGTTACAAAGAATAATAAGGTGTATGATATGGGTGTATATATACACACATATATACTTAAGACATTATATATTAAATTTTTATATGTAATTTCCTATTTTTATGGATTTTCTATACTATTTGAAATTTCTGTCTTTATGTATCACATTTAAAATGCATTCTAAAATGTGAACTATTCCTTTTTCTTCCTCCTCCACTTCTTCCTCTTTTCTTCTTCATCTTCTTCATCATCTTCTCCTCATATATTAGATTATTTACTATCATCATTGCTTGCTGATTTATCCAAAAGGATTTTAAAATTATTTAATGAGTTCATAAAGCAAGTTGGAATTTTGATTGATTTTGATTAATACAATCTATCCAGTAGCTTGGAAAATTATTTAATTTTTTCACTGGATATCATAGATCTAAAATATTCTTTTGTGTATCCCAGTATATTTCATAATTTACCTTATGAAACATGTACATATCAGGCTAATTCTTTTTTTTTTTTTTTACTTTATTAGAGTCTCTAATTGTCACAAATAGCTTTAAGCTTATTTCTCGGGGTCTTTGTTTTTAATTTAAAATAATACCTTTCTATTACAAAATTTTTTTGTCATGGAAATGAATTATTGAAGGGTAGTTTTAAAAATAAAAAAAGAAAGGAAAGACGGTTTCAGCTGGAATCCATTGGCTTTTAACATCTTAGTTTAAATCCATTTTCGTCTTTAAAAATGCCATTATATATTTAATGGTATATATATTTCTCTTGAAATCAAAGTATGATTTTCTTGTATATATTCCTTTCTGATACTTTTTGTATTAGTTACCTGTATAGAGTCAATGGTTTGCAAAAGAGCAGATTTAAAACAGGACATTTACAAATTACGACACTCACACAAGCCAAATGCAGGAAGAGTGCAGAACATCTATGTATTGGAGACCTGAAAGATCCAATCAAGGGCTGGGAGCCCACGGCAATGTCCCATGTACATCTGTGTCTGCACTAAAAGACTGAAGAAATCTATACTGGAACCAGGATATGATGCTCACAACAGAGATAAAGACCAGAGCTCCCCTGAAGTGAACAGCAGCCATCCTCAGTGACAGCAAGGCCCCGAGCTCTTTCTGCAATGAGAACAGCTGAGTTCCCTTCGGGAGAACCAGCTGCAACGGAGCTTCTGGGAAACAGCTGGCCGCTATCTTCTGCTCCCGTTCTCCTTTACGTTGTGTTGGCAATAACCCTCAGGTGGATCTTCTATGCCTAGAACTGTACCAACTCAGTCCAGCTGGGCATTCCTGCTCAAGTTGACCACAATAAGTCCACTACGCTTTTCTTAATTTTATTATTTACAAATAATATTTTTATATTTCTTTCAAGTAATAATGTTTTGCTTATCACATTGTAATTTTTAAAGCAACATAAAAAAAAGAGTCATAGAGAAAGGAGGGAGAATAAGGTTACAGGTCCCTCTTTTCAGATTTTCACTTCACTTCTGAGGGAAGACACATTCTTCTATGCCCTTGCCATGCTGGACTGAGAATCTATAGTGTTGAATCTTCCTGTTGATAGTACAAGAGATTCACTAGCACATGTTTTACTAGTGGAAAGGGGTACTCTATGACAAGGAGATATGTCTGTGCAGGCAGGCTCTGACCCAGTATCTCTCCTAAAATTGGGTGGTCTGCTCTGAGCCATGGACATTGCACATGGGAGTGGGTCTCAAAAGGCTCTCTGGCTTATGCTAAATTCTCCAAATAGCAATATGTATTGCTTAGTATTACTTATTGCCTATTATTACTAATACCTCTAAATAAAGGGGTATTTAATTTCTTAGTCCCCAATATTTAGCATATTGGTGCCTCCATGAGACCAAACACCAGTATGTCCAGAAACCAGCATATGGGAACACAGTGCTGTGTGCAGAAGTGCTTCTGGTTCACATGGCATCTTTGTGTCAATTAGCAAACTCTCATGACTTGAGAAACTTGGATGCCTTCTGCCACAATAGTTTATATTAATAAATACAAATCTATGATGAATACAGCATGGATGGTGTTGTCCTGGACACTGTGTGCAGCAGCCTGGCATAGTATGGCAACAGGGCTCCTCAGTAAGTCTGCAGTGAGGTCACTGAGAATGATGGGATGGTTGTCAATCTGACAGCTAGTGGTGGCCGGAATTCACAGGTAGGGTTCTCAGTCTCAGTTCATTTGCTGTGGTCCCAAATGGCAGTAGATTGGCAAGAAAATGGATTCATTTTAATGTTAACCAAAAATTTCCTAAGATCTCAAACTGTGCACACAGAGTTTCTTGTCTTAGATCTACCTTTCTTCTAGGGCAGGAATGGATATTGTGGACTTCAGATTGCAGGAGCAACTGCAGTTTTGTGGATGTCAAAGTCTTGTGGGGGTAGGACGGAGCTATTGCTGCAGCCAGGAATGCTCACTTCAAAGGAAGGTTTTATAATACAGAACAGGACATGGAGGTACTACGTAGAATTTTGGAAATGCTGAGTAATGGTAGTTAATAAATGAATGAAAAAAATGTATATATATGTATATATCATCTTCTCCTCAGTCTGTTTCTCAGTGTCAGCTGAGGAACTGGTTCATTTAAAAAGCATTGTCTTAGACACTTCAAGAAAGACTGCTCCAAATGGAAGGTAGCCCAACAAAAGGACACCCTAGTTAAGGCAACAGGACATGACTCCTGGATTCATTACTGCAGAGAAAGCTATGGACTCCTTCTGAGAACCATCACAACACACCTCTGGATCATTCTCAGGCCACATCCGAGCCCACCTACACCTGTGAACCTGTAGAGGACCTAAAATTCCTGTTCAAAAGACAAAAATCAAGATAAGTAATTTCCCCATGTCCTCCAAGCTTGTTTCTCATTTCTTTCTCTTCTATTTCTCTATTCTTTCTTCCTAATCTCTTTTGAATTTTCTCCCCTGAGAGCAAAACCACCATACTGAGGGCATATTTACTGCATACAAGTTTCTGGTTTACTTTGGACATTGTTATATAACCACAAATTTAGTTCATATGGTTAAAGGTGCTAGATTGATAGCTACCACAGTTTGTCATTTTCAAGGCTGTGTTTTCACCAGTTATTCCTCCAAAAAGGACTAATATCTTGAATATATAAAGAACTCAAAAAAATCAGACCCCTCGAATTTAAAGACACAATCCAAAAAGTGGGCAGCTGAAGTGAATAGATACTTCTCAGATGAAGAAGTAGAAACAGCAAATAAACATAGGAAAAAATGTTTAATATCACTGGTCACTTAAGAGATGCAAATTAAAACAACCCTGCAACAGACTGGTTTAAGCACCCTGGGATTAGACGGGCAGCCTCCCATAGCACTTATTGATCCTGTGGAACCAATCTTTGGCCTTGGCTACCCCCTGGGTGGATAAGAAGATGCACACCAGGATTTGCATGACTACAAGGCAGGAGTGTCCAGAATATTGATCAACCTGCAACTTACCTCACCCGTGACAACAATGATCTAGCAGTGTGTTTCACTGGCATGATCATTTAGCTGCTATTTTCATTCCTTCTCTAGGATTAGAGGGTGTCATGCAACACATTGAGGCCTTGACCAACTATACGCAGTGGGCCTTAAATGATACCTTAACCAGGATCTCTCACCTAAATGAAGTCAAACTAATGAGACAAGCCATCCTCCAGAACTGAATGGCCTTAGACATCCTAACAGCAGCACAAGGAGGAACTTGTGGGATTGTGAAAGCTTAATGTTGTGTGTACATCCCTGATCCTTCTTCTAATATCTGAATGACTATTCAAGATATTAGACAACAAATTAATGCCATGTCAGATTCTGAAACTCCCTGGACCTTTTCCTTACTCTCTTTGTGGGAGGCCATCACTAGCTCTTCCTGGTGGAAACAATTGTTAGCCATATTAATCATAGTTTTGTTGGTCTAACTGTTTGACCCATGCATGCTCAACTGGTTCTTTGGTTTTGTCTCCTCCAGACTTAAAGGTATATACCTACCCAAGATGAGAATGCCCGATGTGTACTGAGGACCTGTAGATAGATGCTCTAGGGAATATCTCTAACTACATCCCTGACCACCTGCTGAAAGTAACAAAAGTGACCATCACTCCTTACTCCATCACACAGCTAAGGAGGACCTCTTAGGGAAGCTAAGTTCTAGACAAAGTCATAAAATTAACAGCTCCCACTATACCGCCAAATGTGACCTATCTTCTCTTGCTGGGTGTTCAGCAACTAAGGTTTGGAAGAACAAAACTAAAAGGTAACTGGGAGAAGAAGATAGCCAATATTTTGGTCCTGGCCCTCCAAGATCAGCAAGGACCCAGGACATAATTGCTACAAAATCCTACAACATTAGTGAGTCACACAACCTCCTGAGCAAGGAGATTGTTAGACCCCAGAAGACAAACAGGAGTCAGCCAGTATGCATCCTGTTAAAGGAAGGTCACTAAAGGGAAAAATGTTCCCATGTTTCCAAGGAGCACCACGTGGTTTAGCACAGACTGTGACCCATCCTGGCAGATGACACATTTGACAGAGGATGAATTAAGAGCTAAGAGTCTCTGATCATGGCCCCAAAAAGAATTCCTAAGGAGACTTGACTGACCTTGGTATATTAGGAAGTAAATTATGAATGACAAAGACCTCACCTTACCTTCTTCTTGAACATCCAAAAATAGGAGGACATAGCCAGAGATACGAGTAATAATGATATAAGCCAGATGTGCAGGGGGAAGGTCTCCAATCACTGACCCCTACTGAAAATCCTAAGGGCCAGCTGGTTACAATTGCTAGTCCAACCCATTAAAAGCAATATCTAACATGGCTCCTTCCCCAGTCTACCTTTCCATCTTGTTGCTCATGTTTGGTCATACATGCCTTTGATCTTTTGGTAAAGCTTTCTTTTTTTTTTTTCCTTTGTTTAGAGGCTGCCAAACCCCAAGTGGTCATATAGATGAAACCTGCTGTAGAGCTACCAATTTCTCCTCTTGAGGCCCACTGGACAAAATCTCCCTGCTGAAGATTTCCATCCACTGCTCCCCAACTACAACCCCATTGAGCTTGACGAGCCTAAATCAGTCATCACTGTTTCCCCAACAGCAGTTAGATGGTTGTCTCAGAAGGGGGAATGTAGGGACGGGGTTCCCATAGGTAGGGAAAAGGTAGAGTAAAGGCCTCATTGAAGATTATTAAACATTAATAGACAATTTTGACCTCTACAGCCAGACTCTGAAAGGCAAAGGCAGCTATAATCCAAAATTAGAAATATAAATAAGCAGCTAGATTTCAACAATTACAGAGACAAAGGCAAAGGAACTGGTTTGGGGAAGGTCCCAGGTAGTGTTTCTAACATAAAAACCACAAACTTTCCCTTTATTTAATCCTTACATCTAAATAACCTGTTCCTAGGGCCCGCACCCATAATCTTACTCTCTAAAAAGAAAAGTAAAGGTCACATGGCTAAGAGAAATCTGAGGCAAAGGTGACAGACAGGCCCAGGAGCCAATCAGATTCCAAGGGCCAACACAAAGAAAAACCTAGTAAAAGGGACTACAGAGAAGGGCCCACAAGTATTTCACTTTCGAATGCTCCCTACTTGTAGAGTAGCTATCTATCATCTCTCTTTTCCCCCTTTTCACCATCTTTGAATAAATTGTCTTCTCTTAGTTAAAAAAAAAAAAAAGAAAAAAGTATTGTCCTGATGTAGCAGGAAAAGAAGAAGTGAACAAAGACTTCTAGAGTAGTGAAAATTAAGGAGGGTAGAGGTAGAGAATTCAGAAGAAAATAGGTGGATGGGAGGGTGGGAATGAGGATTGTATGGCAGAGATCACTGTTTTCCATGGAGGTCTCAAGGGCTCATTCTTAGCAAATGGCAATGACTGTGGGACAGGGCACACTGTTGGATTGGGGGTTCCTATACCTAATTACATGGTGGATCAAATAACCTAAAGATTTCTTTGATTACAAACATCCAGAAATGCCAGATAAAATATGACTATCATATTTATAAAAGTATAAATGAACTCACAGGAGATAAAATCAACTCCATCATTCAAAAATAAAAGGGCTCAGTTCAGTTACACACACCAATAGTTCCAGCTACTGGGGAGACTGAGCTGGGAGGATTAGGCAAGCCAAGGAGTTCAAGACCAGCCTGGGCAACATAGTAAGATCCTGTCTCAAAAGACTAACAAATAAATAAATGAAAGAGAGCAGGAAATCATAAGAGAAAACTGACAGTGCTGCTTTCACTTTCCTCCCTCTGTGTATTGTATTTGGCAATGCTGGCAATCCCAAAGTGGCTACTTTAATGACTAATGGAAGACAGAAAATGAACCTGTGCCAGCAAGTATAATATTAAAGGTTAATATTCATGATGAAAATAGATCAACCAGAAAAACCCACAGAGGAACGAAGGAAAACCATAAAGGAAATTTTTTACCTTGGCCTGGGCTATAGGAAGGAATAAAGTAACCTTCGAAAATTTGTAAACATGGGTCTATGCCCAGTGGCTCCAAGGTTTGAATTTTATAGTAACCACATAGACTAAGAAACCATAAGGTGATACAATTTAAAAACACATCTCATGGTCAAGAGATATGTAGCACAGAATAAGAACAAGGGAAAGGAAATATGTAAAGATATGATAGTTAAGAATTTTGCAAAATTAACAGAGGACATGAATACTTAGAAACAGGAAAAGAAATCTTAAATTTAAAAAGTCCTATTTGTACAATAGTAATGAAATTGTATGGCACCTTAAAGATAATGGGATTACTGTAAAAGCAGCCAGAAAGCAAAGACAAATTGTCTACAAAGGAATATGAATTGACAACAGATTCTTAATAGCAAAAACAAGAGCCAAAAAGCAGTGGAAAACAATTAAATTTCTGAGCAAAAGCAATGCTAACTTAAAATTTTATACCCTGAAAAAATTCAATAATGAAGTAGTAATAAACAATTTTGGATGAACAGAAACAGAGAATTTACCACTAATAAATCTTACTAAAGGGAGTCCTAAAGATTATATTTCAGACAAAAGGACAATTTTCCCCATAATAAAGATCCAAGATACAAGAAATAATGGTAAACAAAGAAAATGGCATGTTTTATGGGACTGAATATAAAAACATTTGCCATTTAAAATAATACCATAATGCCTAATATGGGGAATAGAAAGACAGAGGACTAAATTTCTGAACAACAAAGACAAGTAAGATACTAGGTGGGAAACAATCCAAATTAAAGCATTCTATGTTTCTAGTATCTTGAGTAGCTTTAAAAATTTTACATTGAGTGTGGATGTTAAAAATTTAAATGAAATCACTAAAACGATAGAAATAGAGTTTTTAATTTTCAAACTAATTAAGGGAAAAGCAAAGGGGTAAAATTACAATAATCTCTAAAGAAGAAAGAGAAAAACAATGAAACATAGAAAAAGAATAGAAAGGACAAAACGTATTTTAGAAACCAGTCCAAAAAACTTTAATCATAATACATGCAGATGAATGAAACTTACTAAGTAAAATATAGTTCATTAGATTGAAGTTTTCAAAGTCTATATGTTATTCATGAGATAACCTAAAACATAATGACAAGTAGAGATTAAAATAAAAAGTAAGGAAAATATAGTAGACATATGCTAATCAAAAGAAAGCTCATATAGCTACAGTGGATTTCAACAAGACAGATTTAAAGGTTAAACATAATTATAGTTACTACATCATGATAAAATTTTCATTTCACCAAAAAATATAAATACTCTGAATGTATATGCACTGAACAGCACAGCCTCAAAAACTTAAAGCACAAATTGGAAGAATAGAGGAATAATTTGAAAATCTACTGTCATATTTGAGATTTTTAATACATACCTTTCTTAGTAATTGGAAAATTAAATGCAAGATTAGAAAGAAAGTAAATTTGAACAGCACAATTAACAAGACTGAGCTTTGTCTTAGTTACTTTTTTAGAGTCAATGGTTTGCAAGAGAGCAGAGTTAATACAGGACATTTACAAATTACAACATTCACACACACACACACACAAGCCAAATGCAGGAAGAGTGCAGAGCATCTGTCTATGCACTGGAGACCTGAAAGATCCAGTCAAGGGCTGGGAGCCCACAGCAATGTTCCATGTACATTCATGTCTGCACTAAAGGCTGAAGAAATCTATGCTGGAAACAGTATTACAGTAGCCTATGTTTACAGTGGAGATGAAGACCAGAGCTCCCTTGAACAGCAGCCATCCTTGATGACGGCAAGCCCCTGAGCTCCTTCTGCAATGAGAACAGCCGAGTTCCCTTTGGGAGAACCAGCTGCAACAGAGCTTCTCCTGGGAAACAGCCAGCCGCTATATTCTTCTCCCATTCTCCTTTATGTTGTGTCAGCAACAATCTTCAGGTGGATCCTCTATGCCCAGAACCACACCAGCTCAGTCCAGCTCAGTTCCTGCAACATTATAAAATTGGGCAGTGTACCAGGCCAAAAGCAACTATCCAAATTTGTGAAAGAATCTGTATCATACAAAACACATTCTCTGACCACAGTACAATATTAAAAGTCAAAGCTAGGTGACATGGGCCTACAGATCCAGCTACTCAGTAGGCTGAGACAGAAGGGTCACTGAAGCCCAGGGATTCACGACCAACCTGGGAAACATATATTACACCTCAAAATAGATACAAAACAACAGAAAGAAAAGAAAAGAAAGGGCTAGGAATGTGGCTCAGTCATAGAACACTTCCTTGGCCTACACAGGCCCTGGGTTCCATCTCCAGCATTGCAAACAACAATTTTTAAAAACATAATAATAAATAGAAAGTCATTTGGGGGAGTGCTGGGGATTGAACCCAGGCCCTTGATTATGTTAGGCACACATTCTACCACTGAGCTATACCCTCAGGCCCAAAAGTCGGTAACTTTTAAAAAGCTAAAAACAATACAAAACTTTTTGTGTTTGCAAAAAGCACAACAATTGACCTTTACTGAGTGCTTATGTTCTAGGTATTATTTTAAGCATGTTATGTTTATTAATCACTTAATTTTTATAATAACCAATGAGATGGCTATAGTTATAATCTTTATTCCTCAGATCAGAAAACCAAGCTTTCCCATTAATGAGACATGACATCCAACACCCACAATTTAGAAAAGGCTTAATCTGTTCACAGTTTCAGTCTATGATTATCTGGCTCCAAGGCAGAAACATTGTGGAGGAAGGATGTGGAGAGGTAAGTCTGCTCAGTTCATGGTTGCAGGGAAGCAGAGCAGGAGAACAGTGCCAGAGTGAAAGGGCCCATATATAGTACCCAAAGTACACACACATGAACTACCCAGAAACACCCAGAAGTATGCTTAACCAATTCTTTGGGCAGCTCCCAAGCCAACCAAGTTGATGCAGTCAAGCTTAACTGTCACATGCCATTTAAGCATTGTTAGCTTGGAATCCAAACACATCTTAAACCATGTATAATCTCTGAATAAATACACAGTCATAGCTCTGGATAAAATGATAAAACTGTCTTGTGTACAACTGAAAATATAATTTCTTCTCCAAAGTTTCACAGTTCCAGCGTTTATCAAAAGTTCAAGTCAATTTCTCCTCAGAGACTCAAGGTGAACTCTTAGCTGTGAACCTCTGTAAAAATAAAGGCAAATTACATAATCCTAAGGTAAAAATGACACAAAGTAAACATTTTTATTACAAAAGGGAGGAATGGGGGATAGAAAAGAACTGGACCAAAGCAAGACCAAAACCCAGCAGCAGGGCAAATTTAAGTCTTATGGCTCCATATCCAGAATCCAGGGCACATGGTGGTAAACTACAAGTTCCGAAGGGTGGCCCCAACCTTTTAGCCTTGTCAGTTGGTTGCAGCCCACATGGTCTCCCTCTTGAGCTGGCTCCACTCATGACCTGCAGCTTTCTTTGGCAGCTGTTCCATGTACCTGTCATCTCTGACTTCCTGGGATGGCCACTGCACCTTTGGCTTTATTCCCATAGCTTCATGCCCTCTCAGAGGCTCCTTGCCTGGCCTCCCAGGCCCTCCTTTAAAACCAGGGTGGAAACCATCATGGCCTCACAACTTTTGCATTTTGCATTCTAGTACAACCAGCATAATTTGGATGATGCAAAGATCTACTGCCAGCAGGCGCAGTAGCCAGGCCCCTCTGGACTATAGCAGCAGTGGCCTCTGCATGCTTGGATAGATAAGCATGGTGAAACGAATCCCATGGAACCAGTTCCCTAGGAGGATTTTATCAAGCACGAGTCCCATAGCTCTTTACTCAAATGAAAGGTATACACTTTGCACTCTTGATCCCAAAATAGGTGGGGAGTTTCCTGATTTCTCAAATGCCTTCCAGGCAATTTTTCTTTTTCTTTCTTTCTTTCTTCTTCTTTTTTTTTTTTTTTTGTCTTTCTACAAAGTACTTGGTTTCTTTTTAATGGCATTAATCTCTTAAACAGTCATACCTCCTTTGGCCACAACTTTACACGTGGTTTCTTGTGAGGAAAAATTTAAATTTTTTCAAATTTTTGTGCCCTGCTTTTTGTCATCAATTCTCACTATGAATCTGTAAAAGCAGCTAGCATTACTCATGCCATACCCTGAATGTTGGGGTGCTTTGAAATTTTATCCACCAGCCCAGTTAGTTCATTACCCTTAATCTCAGTCTCTCACAAAGTCTCAGAACATGGGGAAAATGTAGACAAATTTTCTACCAAAGCATAGCATATGTGGCCTCAAGTTCAACTGTCAATGAACACTGTGGTGGACTTATTGCAGACAACTTGAGCAGGAACACCCAGTTGGACTGATATGGTGAGGTTCTAGGGATAGAGGATCCACCCAAGGATTGTTGCCAACACAACATAAACAAGAATGGGAGCAGACAATAAAGGCTGGCTGTTTCCTAGGAGAAGCTCTGTTGTGGTTGGTTCTCCAAAGGAACCTGGCTGTTCTCATCACAGAAGGAGCTTGAGGCCTTACTGTTGTCGAGGATGGCTACTGTTAGCTTTAGGGGAGCTCTGCTTTTCATCTCCACTATGAGTGTAGTACCCCGGCTCCAGTATAGATTTCTTCAGCCTTTTAGTGCAGATGGATGTACACAGGACATTGCTGTGGGCTCCCAGCCCTTGATTGGTTCTTTCAGTTCTCCAGTGCACAGACAGCCTACACTCTTCCTGCATTTGGCTTATGTGTGTTTATGTTGTAATATGTAAATGTCCTATATTAAATCTGCTCTCTTATAAACCATTGACTCTAGAAATGTAACTAATACAGAATCCTTGTTACCAAGTGAAACCTCTTGAGCCTGATCTTTACAGTCTGCATTCCTATCAGCATTCTGGTCTTCTGAGCTCTGCTTGCAGCACTCTAGGGCTCCTTTAGCCCTCCCATCTAAACTTTTCCAAATTCCTCCAGCAAAACCAGTTCCATGGAGTTCTAAACCACATGGTCAGGTATGGTGACAGCAACAACCCCGCATCTGATACTAATTTTATTAGTCAGCTTTCCTATTGATGGGACATGATACCTGACATTCACAATGTAAGAGGGAGTTTCAATTTGCTCAGTTTCCATCTACAGTTTGCTGACTCCAAGTGGGGGGGAAAATCATGGCAGAAGGATGTCGAGGAGAAAAGCTGATCAGTTCACGGCTACCAGAAGCACAGCAGTGGAACAGTGCCAGAGAAGGGGCCAGACAGTTTAGTATTTTCCACCAATGCCCTGAGTGGCTCCCAAGCTAATGAAGGTGACATGGTCAAGCTTAACTGGCACACCAAGGAACAGAGAGCTGAAATAATTTCTATAAAGTTATACTGCTAATATAAATATCAAAGTTGGGATTGAGCCCTGACAACTTGATATTATAGCCTGACTTTCTAATTGTTACAATACAGTCGCCTTCATTCTTCAAGTAAATCATCCATCAAAGAAATCATCACAATGGAAACCAGAATCTATTTGAAGCAGAATGATGTTGAAAATACTTAGCAAATTTGTGGAGTATATTTAATGGGATGTATAATCTAAATACTAATAATAGCAAAGGGATAAAAGGAATAGTAATAATAATAATGGTCATTAACAGAAGCTAAGTGTCAAACCTAAGTAGTTGCATACTTTAGTAGTTTGAAAAAGAAAAAAATTATAGAAAAAGAAATATTTTTAACTTGAAGAAATTATTAAAATATAAAATGTTGATAAAATATAGAGACAATAGAGGCATATGCTGATTGTTTTTAAAAACAGCAAAAGAAAAGAAAATCTCTCACAGAATTATAACATTAAAAAAAAATGTGGGATGTGAAAGAGGATTCTTTTTTCACATCCCAAATTTTTTAAAGAATAATTTTTTGAAGAATATTCTCACCATTGAATTTAAAAACAAATGAAATGGACAATTTCCTAAAAGTAAATTTTTTTAAACTAAAATTAACTCATGGGCTGGGGATTTAGCTCAGTGATTAGAGTGCTTGCCTTGCAAGCACAAGGCCCTGAGTTCGATCCCTGGCACCACAAAAAAATAAAATAAAATAAAATAAAATAAAATAAAATAAAATAAAATTAACTCATGGAAAAAATACGAAACTAAAGGTAACAGAAACCATGAGAGAAACTGAATTAGGAGTTTAAAATTGAATTAGGAGTTTAATAATGAAACTGAATTAGGAGTTTAAAATTGGTATCAATAGATGTATGGAGGACAGATAGATGCATAGATAAAAAGCTAAACAACTTAAATGTAGCTTCTTAATCTAACTGCTTCTAGATTAAGCATAACAATAGTATAAATTTCTAGGCTCTGATGTGCTACTGGCTTTTTTTTTTTTTTTTTTTTTGGTGGTGCCGGGGATCGAACTCAGGCCCTTGTGCTTACAAGGCAAGCACTCTAATCACTGAGCTAAATCCCCAGCCCCCTGGCTTTTTTTTTAAAGTTTGAAAAAGTCTGTAAGTGATTTCTAATTGTATTATAGTAGTATTTCACATTTATAGGTCTCTTATTTTTTTTCAGCATAAACAAGTTTGGTTTTTCTAGCATCTAAACACTAATTTCAGTTGAATTCTAAATATTACCCTTCTAGGAAGTATTGTTTTGTGGAGGATTATTATATTCAACTGTACAAGTAGAAAATATTCTAGACTATAGCAAGGTTGAAGCAGTCTCTTAATTTTTGTTTGATAAGTACTAATAAGGGATGACTAATGCACAAAATAATGTCAGAAATATTTTGTACAGTCTGTCACGCTGGTGGTAGACACCGATAATCCTAGCTACTTGGCAGGCTGGGGCAGGAGGATTGCAAATTAATGACCAGTCTGGGCAATTTAGCAGACTCTATCATAAAATAAAAAAGAAAAAGGGCTGGGGATGTAGCTGAGTGGTGAAGTGCTTGCCTATCATGCATGTGGCCCGGGGTTCAATCCCATCCCTTAAGAAGCCTACCTTAATACATTCCTCTAACAGTCTGAAGTCTACCTACAGGGCCAATTAAAGCCAACTGATGACTCAAACACAACCCAAAAATGATGTCTCTATGCCCTTCATTGTGAAAGAGTTCCAGGATCAGTTAAAAAAATGAGCAGGTGAGCTGAACGGTAGCCATCGTACACTAAATTCATACTCAAAGAAAGCAAACTCTCCTGCTACAAGAAAAAACTTAGATGATAAGTTTATGTGATGAAACAAATGTGAAATATGATGACACCTTCAAACAAAGAAAATGGTTTTCTTAACAATGCAGATTGAGATCCAATAAGGCTGACAAAAGCAATCACAAAAGTGTTACTAAAACTGAGTGTGGCATGATAAACTCTGTAGAGTCCCTCTTGCTTTAGTTCCCAAAACCTGTGCTTTTTTGTTTAATGGGTCATCTAGAGATTTTTAACCTAGACTAGTGTTTAATACTATTCATTTTATATTCTACTCTCCATAATGTGAGAAATTATATAATCTAATCCCCTTTGCCATATCTACTACTCTGGAATATATTTACATTTTAGCAATTACAATATTCATGAAATATGACATAAGGGTACTCAAAATCTAGTGTAGCTACTGTGGAATTTATTTACTGAGGAGTTTTCTTATTATACTATTAAAATACAGGTCAGTTAGGATGCTTTCAATGGGAAGCAATAGAAAAACACAACCTAATTGGACTTAATGAAAAATTAATAAGCCTGCAATTGCACAAAGTCCAGAGAGAGGGCAAGCTCCAAGGTTCATTGATTTTGAGGCTGACTGTGTATTAAGAACCCAGGTGCTTTCCTTCTCATTGCTCTATGCCCTTGGGGTTGGTATCATTTCAAGTCTGGGTTTCCTCTGTGTTGTAAGACAGCTACCAGTCACAGTGAAGCACACTTACTTCCTTTTTCACATCCAGCAGAGAGCAATTGCTTCCCTAAGTAACCGAGCAAGTCTTGATCTTCCATCTTTTGGGGTCAGTTTGTATCTCCTTCCAAACAATGGCAGGGCTGGGTCCTTGCAATACTGATGGGCTTACTGCCCAGCCCCACCCACTGAGCTCGCATCAGTGTTTAAAGCTCATTGCTGCAATAACAAGGCATGTGGAAATATGTCCAAAAGTCAACCTCTCCATCCAATAGGAGATTTGCTCAAAACACTCATGTATCTACTGAAGTGACACTTGATTATATATTCATTTTGAAATCCACTGAAATTAAAGAAATTATATATAGTCTTTCTGTCTGTTAGTATCAAAAGTGAATCTCCGCAAAAGTTATGTGCCAGGCTGTGAATCTTGTTAGACTGCAGGCACTTTACAAGGCATCAAGATTCAAATATATATAAGAAATATGGAAGGATGATTTCAATCTAACTGTGTTCAATATAAAGTACTAGTTGTAAGATAAATAACTTTAAAAACAGTTGCTAAATATTGAGGATAATAAGTATGTCCTAGAGCACATGCATAGAGAGATTCTTTCAACCCAGGCAAGACCCTACCTCTGATGACCCATGTTCGTCCTGTGTAACAGCTATTGTGCAAAACATTAGAACATAAAGTCCAGCAGAAAGCATTATGTTCTTCATCTATAGGAAATTTATCATTGTGGCATCGTCTACCTATATAGAATGTATACATCTTTTTCTGTCTTTGAAATACGTATGTGAAAGTAATGCATAAACATCATTGCAAAACTCATTCAACATCAATAAACAGACATTTTAAAAAGTCTATTTCTCTGGCTGGGGATTTAGCTCAGTGGTTAGAGTGCTTGCCTCACAAGCACAAGGCCCTGAGTTTGATCCCCGGCTCCAAAAACAAAAAAGTCTATTTCTCAGTTTCCCTAGAATCTTCTTTCCTAGAGGCCTAAAATGATCAGTGTCTTGCATGTCCTTCCCCAATCACTATACATATATGAAATAGATGCATTCCTTCTATAAATACATGTGGAATTCATGCCATGTACAGCTTTGCACATTGCTTATTTTCATTTAACAAGATCCTCATACATGGAGAATGACCTGAACAAACTTTGTGTAGCTGCATGAATCTATCTTATGACCTTGAAGCTAAAGCGAGACCAGCAGCTATGCTTAGATGAAGGACAGTGTGATGAGTTACCCAAAGCTCAGGCGGGGACGATGCAAAAAGAACGGGTGCAGTTCTTTCTGGAGTGAGGTGGAATCTTAACGTTGTTTTGATTTGCATCTCTCGAATGACTAGTGATGTTGAGCATTTCTTCATATATTTATTTGCCATTTTTATTTCTTCTTCTGAGAAATGTTTATTCATTTCAGTTGCCCATTTTTGGATTGGGTCTTTAAATTTAGGAGGTTTAATTTTTTTGAGTTCTTTG
>PVJO010018660.1:0-36097 GCA_004026905.1 Hystrix cristata
AGATATATGTCTCTCACCATGTACTAAACTCAAATCAAAGTGGATCAAAGATCTAAACATTAAAACAGAAACATTAAATTTACTGGAGAATAGAATAGGAAGAACCCTCGAAGACATAGGGGTAGGAAAAAAATTCATGAACAGAACCCAGACTGCACAGGAAACAATACAAAGAATCAGTGCTTGGGACCACATGCTACTAAAAAGCTTTTGCACAGCAAAAGAAATCACCAATAGAGTAGGGCGAAAACCCACAGACTGGGAAAAAATTTTTGCTAGCTACCCATCAGACAAAGGTCTAACATCTAGGATATACAAAGAACTCAAAAAAATTAAACCTCCCAAATTTAAAGACCCAATCCAAAAATGGGCAACTGAAATGAATAAACATTTCTCAAAGAAATAAAAATGGCACATAAATATATGAAGAAATGTTCAACATCACTAGTCATTCGAGAGATGCAAATCAAAACAACGTTAAGATTCCACCTCACTCCAGAAAGAACCGTGTATATGGGAAAATCAACCAATAACAAATGCTGGCGGGGCTGCGGGGAAAAAGGAACCCTCCTCTACTGTTGGTGGGAATGTAGACTGGTCCAACCACTGTGGAAATCAATGTGGAGATTCCTCAAAAAACTACAACTGGAGGTTCCATTTGACCCAGCTATTCCTCTACTGGGGATCTTCCCAGAAGAATTAAAATTGTCATACCACAAGGACATATGCACCACCATGTTCATAGCAACACAATTTGTAATAGCTAAGTCTTGGAAACAACCTAAATGCCCAACGACCAACGAATGGCTAAAGAAAATGTGGTTTCTCTACACAATGGAAGTACTACACAGCCATAAAAAAGGATAAACTAGAGTCATTCGTATATAAATGGATGTTCCTTGAGAACATACTTTTAAGTGAAATAAATCAGACACTCATGAGTACACATCGAATTGTTTCTCTGATATGAGAAACCATAACTGTAAATAAGGACAAAGAGGTGTAATAGATATTATATAAAAGGAGGATGATGTGCAGAGGAGAGTAGTACTAGAAAGAAAGAAGGGGAAAAGTAGAAAGGCAACAGGGGAAAGAGAGGGGAAAGGGAAAATATGGAAAATGATGAATAAACCTGCTGTAAATAGGGAGGGAGGGAGGAGAGGGAAGGGGCGGGGGAGAGGGGGGAGAACGAAGATGCACCATGTATTGGTACAGAATAAATGTAATGAATGTGACCATTGTATGTAGAATGTACCAATACATGTTCTTGGTTCAAAATAAAAAAAAAATAAAAGCAAACAATAATTATGCAAGGGATCAAGATAACATATTTTTACACCTTGTGCAAAACATTATATGATGGCCAGATTGAGGTTGTCTAACTCAGTAGGTCCTGGTGTAGGTAAGTCATATAGCACAGGCCTTTGACTTGGAGAACAATCTGAGCAGAAGCTCACACGGCCTGAACAACAAAATAGCACAAAACTTATAGGTCAGATAGCGGTGGGCAGCAAGCAATGCTATGATAATAATAGGAAGAACATCTAATCTCATAAGTAATAAACTCACTTCCCAGTAGCATGGTATGTGGAGCCTGGGACAGGAAGAAGCCAGCAATCCTGAGCCCCACCTGGATCCCTGGGGCTGCCATGAGGCCTTTGGGGTGGGAGGCAGCCCAGCCACCTCAGGATCAGGCATCTTCATTCTGATGCTCTGCCGTCAACATGGTTCAAATAATTCCTGTGCCTGTTGTCTGACTGTGGATTATGTGGCTCTTTCTTGCTCTCACATACAGCTATGATTGATTGACTGGGCCTCCTGTAGAGGAAACTTGTCTTCCACCCCAGACACTTCACAGGGGCTGAGTGACCACAGGAGGTATCCCGGGAAGAGTCACACGGCACCGAGATGCACAGGGAAGCCCTCTGAACTCCCAGATAGGGCCTCTATGGCAGGTAAGTGTCTTGCACGGCCTGTGAGTGTCCATGCCAGGCATCCCAACCCACCCGAGCTCATCATACAGCTGCTGAGACATGAAACACTAGACCTTTCTCGGTTATTTGTGTGGTTGTGACTCAAATCCCCACTAGGAGGCAGTAAACTCCCACTGACAATGGTGGACTTTTAAACAGGTGAGTGAACTAGATAGTGATAATTATTGGAATAATTAATGGCTGTGGGGTCAGGTAGAGTGGTGCACACTTATAATTCCAGCACTCTGGGAGGCAGAGGCAGGAGCATCTCATGTTCAGCTCCACCTGGGCAATTCAGCAACTTAGCAAGACCTTATCTCAAAATAACAATAAAAGGGCTGACGATGTAGCTCAATGCAAAGGCCCTGCATTCAATCCCCAGTTACCGTTAAAAAAAAAAAAAAGTTATAGGTACATTTATTGCATACTTTCTAAGGTCCAGGTGCTACCCTAGATATTTCATACATATTATTTCATTTATATTATTGTGTTCTCTTCACCTAATTCTTATCATAAACTGTAACTAAATAATTATCAGTTAACTAGTTTCCCACTGCCAGACCGGAAGCTCCATGTGGATCACGCCTGTTTTATTCACTCCTCTATACTGAGTACTCCATCTGCAACACTGTAATAGATGAGTAAGTCTTGCTAAATGAGTGAAAGAACTCTGACTTCAAACTCAAAAGATAGGGGCTCTTATTACAGTACATTGTGTTTTGTCATTGGTAAAATTATTCAAATTTTGCAGGACCCTAAGTATTTGAGACAAATTATTAAGTTTGGTTGTCTCATACTGTTCCTTCAATAGCTTTCATGTTTTGTTCTGGGGGAAAACTCTGTTCTTCTGTAGAAAATGACAGGCATTTTCAAAACTAAAATCAACAAGAATTCCCTTCAGTAGAACTTGAACTAATGCTTTATTGTCTTGATTTACAGGTTTCAGAATTATCTGTGAGTTTGTATTCAGTAAATGATGACCTCTTGCCAAGCACTCTTCTAAGAATTTTGCATTGTTACAAAGATGCTGTTATTGACCCCATTTTACAGATGAGCAAACCAAGGCCAGATGGAGTAAGTTCACCCCAGAAGTCACAAGTACTAAGTGGAACAACCACAATTCAAACCCAGGTATTTTGGCTGCGGATTCCAGATACATTTCACTACAATGCCTCTAGATTTCACTTAAGGATTTTATACAATTATTACACCCAGCGGTAACTGCATAGGTAATGATTCTGAGAAGACACAAAAACAAATTAGGTAGAACTTTTGTAAAACTTTTGTAAAAGTTTAGATAAAACTGTTGTTTTTCACAATTCATTATCAATCCATGTGAAATAACAGGGATGGGGGAATAGTGCCAACAGATCAAAAGATGTCACTTTTCCCTCAAAATCTTGATTCAGCTAGAGAGTTATTTTGTCATCCCCTGATTAAAAATCATAAACTATAATCTCTTTTCTAAAAATCCACTCAACCAACTAACAGGAAAATGCCAGCCTGCTGTGGGGCAGACCTCTTGGTGTAACAATAGAACGGCCAAAACATATAACGCAAAAAATGCTTTCATAACATCAAAATGCAGCACATGTTCAGCCAAGGAAATTGTGCAATAGAAATAGCATAGAAGAATCACACAGGCAGGCAGCCGGTGTGTGAGAGGAGGCTGAGGAGGCCAGAGGAGGAAGAATTAGAACAGAGCGCCTGTGGAGGAGGAGGGAGGAAGGAGGAAGGGGGGTCAGAGCCTGACAGGGCGGCTGTTGGGCTGGAGCCCTGCGCAGTGTGGTGCGGGCAGCAGCTTTGGGCTCTTCAGTTCTTCGACCACGCCTGGGCCTTACTGCCGCTGCCTGGAGGCTGTGGTCCCAGCTCCCCACGGTGTGGTCTGCTTTCTTTACTCCAGAATGGAAAAAAAAAAATTTTTTTTTTGACACCTTGCATCCTGAAAGTTGATTGAAAAATCTGAAGTCAAGGATTTCTTTCAAATTTGGACACAGTTAGTCGAGGACCAACAAGACCTAAAGGGCCAAATACTGGAAATAAAATATGCCAGTTCAAACTATTGGCAAATCAAGACTATGCTTCGTTTTCTGAAAGGCCAGTTTCATGGATCTCGAGAAAGTGCTTTTGGGCCTGCTTTTCTAACCCAAACAGTGTGTTGATGACAGAACAGTAAAGTTTGGGGTACAGCCGGTCAGTAATGATACCACAGCCCAGCACAGGTGTACTACTAGAGGAACACAAGCAGTCGGATCACAAAAGAGGAATCCTTAGTAAAAGCTAAACAATGGGCTACAGAACTTCAGAGGCAGCCAAGTCCTAATACTGTAATATATTTATCGGGAAACAAGGCTGATCTAGCAAATAAAAGAGCTATAGCTTCCCAGGAAGCACAATCCTGTAGAGAATAATAAACAACAGTTTATTATTCATGGAGACATCAGGTAAAACATTGATGAATGCAAATGAAATATGGCAATAGCTAAAAAGTTGCTAACGAATGAGCCACAGAATCCACACTGAAGGAAAAGGAATAGGCCTTACTGAACATATACAACTAATTAAAAGTCAATGTTGGGGCTGGGGATTTAGCTCAGTGATTAGAGTGCTTGCCTTGCAAGCACAAGGGCCTGAGTTCAATCCCCGGCACCACAAAAAAAAAAAAAAAAAAAAAAAAAAAAAAAAAAAAAAAAAAAAAAAAAAAAAAAAGTCAATGTTGGGGGCTGGGGATTTAGCTCAGTGGTTAGAGTTCTTGCCTAGCAAGCGCAAGGTCCTGAGTTCCATCCCTGAAACCAGGAAAAAAAAAAGTCAGTATTGTAGTAATTAAACCTCCAGTTTGAACTAGCTGGAATATTCTGCTTCCTAAATGTTAACCACAGTGAAACTGGAGCATTTAACCAGCCTAGTATGCAATATAGAAGAAATTATTTTAAGTGTTTTGAACTTAATTTTTAATAACATGCCTGTGTCCCTGTAACGTTTCAGCAACAGAAAGGGACAATGAGATCTGTGTGTATACTTGTTTCACTGGAAAGTTTATAGAGAATCATTCTCATCGTTAGGGATACAGACAAAAGACTATCTGGAGGAACCATCCGGTTTCTCCAAACTGGGACAATAGTCATCTATGGAAAAATTAGAAATTATTAATTTGGGCTTTCTGAAAAACATTTTTAGGAAGAGATTATTAAGATGTTTATGCTTAGCTACAGCATTCAGGCAAACTATATCTTCTGTTATCTAATGTGTACGTTCCACATTTTAATAAGTTAACCACCAGAAAACAGTTCCACATCTCCAGGAAGAAAAGGACTATCGGTAGCATCTAAATTATAGCCAATCCCAAAGGAGAGGAGTACTAGAAAGAAAGAAGAGGGAAAAGCAGAAAGGCAACAAAGGAAAGAAAAGGGAAAGGGAACATATGGAAAATTATGAATAAACCTGCTGTAAATAGGGAGGAAGGGAACAGAGGGGAGGGGTGGGGGAGATGGGGGAGAACCAAGATGCATCATGTACAGGTACAAAATAAATGTGATGAATGTGACCATTATAAGTAAAATGTACCAATACATGTTCTTGGTTTAAAATAAAAATTAAATAAATAAATAAATAAATAAATGATAGCCAATCCTATTATTTTTCTAAATAGGGTAATAAAGTCAAAGGCAACCCCCACCTTCTATAGAAATATGAAAACCAATAAATGCATTTTTATGAAGTGTTCCCATCCTGTGAGCTCTTTGACAATGAAGCAAACCAGGTATCTGTGATTTCTATTTAATCACTGCTTGTTTGGGGGCAGGGAGGAGGCTTTTGTTTGTTCTCTTTGGAGATAGTACAGTCAGTGCACTAACAATTACATACATTCAAACTTGATTAAATTTGATCTTCTGTAAAATGTACAGTTACTAAAACAGCCAATTCTTGGCTGGGCATAGGGGAACACAGCTGTAGTCCCAGCACTTAGGAGGCTGAGGCAAGAGGATCACCATGAGTCCGAGGCCAGCCTGGGCTACATAGTGAGTTCAAGGCCAGCTTGAACAACCTGGCAAGACCCTGTCTCCAAAAAAACCAGTTAATTTTTTTCTTACTCTTTGAAAAGAAGCAGATTCAGTTCCTACATGGCTAGAACCATAATAAACAACGTATGTGTAATTTGTTACATAAATATTGCAATGTTGATAACAATTTTGCAGCCTTGTTTTTCAAAATCCATTTTATTTTGATCAGTTAAGTATACTGCACTGATTTTTAGGTATTCTCATTGTATGAAATCTACCATGTGCCAGATGATTTAATCTATTTAAATGTCAAACTGCTCACAGACCTCATACATTACACAGTAATTCAGAATTAGCAAGGAAAATAGTTCACCAGTTTTCAGTTTTATATTGAGAAGCTCAGGTTAGAATAAAGTGGTATAATAAGCAAAACAAAACAAACAAAAAAACCACCACACGTACAACCCAGCATTCAAGTATCCAAACCTATACAAGAATATTTATAGCAGCACTAGTCACAACAATCAAAAAGTAGAAACAACCCAAATGTCTATAAATTTCTTAAAAAGTTCTCTACCCATATGATGGAGTATTACTCAACAGAAGAAAAAAATGAAATACTGATAATGGCGCATACAGCAACATAGATGAATCTGGAAATCATTATGGCAAGTGAGAGCAGGCAGACATAAAGGGTGCATATCGTATAGTCCCATTTATATGAAATATCCAGAATAGCCTAGGGATGGGGCCTAGAAAGGGAGGGAGAGTGGGGTGGAGTTTCTGTTCAGGGTGACGAAAATACTTTGGAACTAGACAGAGGTAGCAGTTGGGCAACACTGTGAATACACTATCTGCAACTACATTGTTCACTTTAATATGGTTTAAATGGTAAATTTTATCATGTGTGACTTTGGCTGTATAAAAGAAGCTCGAGATACAAAAAATTCTAAAAGTTAATTTTACCTCTCTTTTAAGACTGTCAACTCTCCCATTTTCATGTATAATGAGTCCAGCCTACAAAGACTTCTCTATCTTTTGGTTAAACTGTAATCCTAAGTGCTATCATTTGTTTCAACTGTTCTTTGTGCATTTTAAAAAGGTAGCAAGGATCAAAGAACTCTCAGAAGATATCAATATTCAGCTAAACACAGATAAGATCTCTTTGAACATTATTATAATTGAGTGTGAGAAACACTGTCCCAAAGATCTACAGAATACTGAGTGCAAAAGATGTTTTGGGTGAGAACAGTCTGAATTATACACCATAAAATTTTAAAACATTCTATTTTCTCCCCGCCCCTTGCAATTATTGCTTGGTCATTTGGAAATTAGGATGGATGACTAATAATATGATTGCTTTCTTAAACACCCATTTCAATCCTCTTTTATCTTGTTACACAAATGCTTTTTAAACTACTTTTCCCTTCTGGACTTCCTTGAAGTTCAGATCATGGACACAGTTTGGGTTAGTCAGACGCACTTCTGTAAGATTTTGATGGGTGGAAGGATTGGGGGATTTAGCTCAGTGGTAGAGCACTTGCCTAGGAACTGTAAGGCCCTGAGTTCGATCCCAGCATCTCCCTCCTCCCCTAAAAAGGCTTATTATGGGCAGAGAGGTCGGATGCAGGCATCCATTTTGTAGGTGTGGCTAATAGCAGAAGGGCTTGGTTTAGGGCCAGGAGTTTCCAAATTTAGCAATTGGCTCCCCTCTTCCGTAGTCCCTGCAGCAGTGACATTCATAGTCAGGAATGTTCCAGATGTGTATGGTTATGTAATGATCCCAAACTGAGCTTCTTAAAACAATAATCGACTGTACTATGACCTCTTGTGGTCTGTACTTTAACTGGGCTCAGGGAGGCAGCTCTCCCCAGGCTCTGTCGTGAGGTTACATTTACATGCTGGCTGGGCTGAATGTCCCTAGAGTGCAGCTGATGCTGGAAGGTGCTGCCGGCTCTGGGCTGGGGAGCCTCCCGCAGCTACTGACCGTGGCGACTGCATGCAGTCTTTCCACATTGCTCCCACTGCTCACACAGAGTGTCCAGGCTCAGAGGAAGCAAATCACGAGAGTCGATCATTCCAAAAAGCAACCCGCAGAAGTTTCCACAAGCTGTAGTTAAGGGTCACGCCAGGGATGGGCTCAGCGTGCTGTCTACCACACTTTAGTGAGCCAATGAGGCCACCCAGCTAGCTCAGGGTCGGGGTGGCAGAGGCTCCGCTTCCTGATGAGGGATTGGCAAGCTCAGCCACAAAAGTAGTGGCATGGAGGGCAAGAGTTGCTCTTTCTGCTTTCCTCGTCATTTTATCAGCACCTCATTCCTCATGTGGATCTCTTTCTGTGTAAATTGGCCAGACTGGGATCTGTTGGCTCCACCTGGATCATCACAATACCGGAGGTCAGAATTCCCTCTTACCAGCCAAAAGACATCCCGGTCCTGTATATCACTCTGTATGTAACAGGCACAGCACGGATACTCCAGAGATGTGCAGTGTCATGGTTTGTGTCTAGATGTCCCCCCACGGTCTCATGCAGTCATAGGTGGGGCTTTTTCAGAGGTGCCTGGATCTAGAATGTGCAATGCCCGGATTAAGGGTGTGTAATTACTGGATCAGTCCACTGATTGGTTTGGCGCCACCCTAATCCTAGCGGCCTAGGTAAAACATAAGAGACAGAAAGAGGCTTGCCTACCCCTTGCTTATCCCCTTGCTTACCTTGCTGCCTTCTGCCTGTCTGCTGCCACCCTGCCTTGGATCCAGCTGATTGTGGACTGAAACCTCCACAAACTGTGAGCTAAATAAATCTTTCTTCCCTTAACTTTGGGTATCAGATATTTTGTCTCAGCAACGAGAGAAAAGTAACTAACACATGCAGCAATTGGAAGTGGAAAGTCCTGGTCTCTGCTAAGCCAATTACCACTGCAGAGCTTCATGTTTCCCACCTGCTGAACGAAGATGATGATGATAATAACATATGACACCTACCTCATATAACTGTGAAGATTAAACGAGCAACAGATGAGCCATATTGCCACAGTGCCCAGCACCCGGAAGGTAGTGCTCCGTGAAGTCCACTTTCTTCGTTTACTCAGCTGAGGCTGCCTCCCTCACTTTGGGACTTGCTCTGTGTGCAGGAACAGTCAAGTCATTAGCTCAGAGGCACACCACCACGAGTGGGGAAGGTCAAACAGAAATCCACATAGTCTGGTTCTATAGTCCATGATCTTAGCCCCTCCATTATACCTCTTTTTTAAGCTGAGAACCAAAGGTGATTACAAGTTAGCAAGGAGAGATGTGCTTTGGGTGATTACAATTTAGCAAGGAGAGTCAGAGGTGAAGGCAGGTAAAGGAGTGATCTACAAGACAGAGAACAGCACATAGTGAAGTTTTCCAAGGTAGAAAAGACGTCAAGGACATTTAGTAAAATGGAACAAGTTTCAAGTGCTGAGAACTTTCTTCCCTTGTCACATCCTGGCACACTTAGAAAATGGTACTGTTTGTGCAGGCCACAAGAGTAAAGGAATGTAGGGAAATGGGAAAGCACAAGATGGTGGTACTTTGGTTCCGGCTGTGAAGAGAAGGGGATCCAGGAGATAGTGTGTTCTGTGTCAGCAGAGCTCGAGCGCAGGCGCATCTCCCCAGACCTGTCGTGAATAACTTTTGCAGCCAAGATCGATGCTGGCCAGGGTAAATAAGTTATATAACCAAGGTTGTTACTGGCACATGGCCACCTCTGTGTGTTCTGGTATCAATGTGTACTAAGTGGCTGAGGACTGCCTTGATCCTGGGCAGGCTCCGGGCCTGAGAACCGCCACGTGAGTGCTCACGGCTAAGCCGAGCGTCTGAGAACCAAGGCATGTTCAGACATTTCCCCGACACTGTCTCTTCTTCGAACTGCGCAAATCTCAAGTGAACCTGCCCAGTCCGAAATGAAGAGACAATGGACGAGCTACCTGGCCCCGGTCTGTGTCTCAGTCTTGGGAATATCAATAATCCAGTCACAGAAAATCTTGAGAACATGGGTTAGTCTGGCACACAGAGACTGGACAGTGAGACGATCCTAGGACAGGCATAACCTCCCGGGCCATGAGAAGGATTTGAATGCTAGGTTGAGCGCACTGGGAGGCCACAAGGTTCAATCTGCTTTGTGCCTCTGGATGACAGCGACAGCTGTGAGGACAGGCAAAGACTGGAGGAGAAGCAGGAGTCCAGATGAGGGGCTGTGGCAGTGGTCTTGGAAAAAGAAGTGCTGACCATATGCACTAGGTTATTGTTGGCAGAGGTGGAAACAAATGTATGAACTTGAGGTACCTCTTAGGGCTGCAATCTCTAGGGCCTGGAGCTGGATTACATGTAAAAGATGAAGGAGAAAGGATAGTGATGTTGCTTCTCTCACAGTGTCTTCCCAGGAAATTAAGTTTGATTTTTACAGATTCCTCAAAAAGTTAAACATGGAATTATGTTTAACCATATGATTCAGAACTTCCAAAAGGATTGAAATCAGGGACTCAAATAAATCCTTGTATACCTCTGTCCATAGCAGCTCTATTCACAATACCCAAAAGGTGGAACCAAGCCAAGTGGCCATCAACAGGTGAATGGCTAGATGAAATGTGGTGTGTCTACACACGTGGGTATTAGTCACTTTTAAAAGGAATGAAGTCCTGATACATGCTACAACATGCATGGACCTTGAAAACATCACGTTAAGTGAAATAAGTGAGATACACAAATATTGTATGATTCCACGTATATGAAGTACCTAAAATAGGCAAAGTCATAGCAACAGGCAGTATACTAAAAGTTATGGGGGAGATGGGGAGTTACTGTTTAAATAGGTTCAGAATTTCTGTTTGGGATGGTGAAAAGATTCTGAAAATAGCGGTGATTGTGGCACAACATTGTGAATATACTTAATGCTACTAAAATGTACACTTAAAATGATTAAAATGGTGAGTTTTTCTGTTACATATATTTTACTACAATAAGAAAATTTGATTATTTATGCAGAGCATTAAACATACACACGGTCCATTGCAGTTTGGGCTCGATGAATGTAACCATCATCTTCCTGTGTCTGAGCTACCTTTTTCTATTTCAGAAGCAATTTCCTTACTCTCTAAGGCTGAGAACTTGAATTTATCTGCCCTTGAGCACTTCTTGACACCCGAGTCCTTCCCTGTTACATCTGCCTCTCCTGCGGACACTACCTGTCACCACGTGACCCCCAGTAACAGCCCACACCGCAGCACAAGGCCCCCTTGTCACTGCACCAGAGCAGATGGCAGCTGGCACCTCCCTTCTCTCTCCATCCTGTGCTTCATGTTTCTCGAAGGCCGTCTCATTCAGCTGCGGGGCTGGGATCATAGTGGAGTTCGATTATTGTAGGGAGGAGAAAAGTGAAGGATCAGTGTAGCAAGCTTTCCTGGAGTCTCCAGTGGGAAAAACCCCAAAGTCCTTCCCAAGGTCATGATCTACCTCAGCCCGACCTTGCTGCACATCTTGCTGACCTACTGCAGAATCTGGAACCCCGAGCAGCCCTGTAGTTTACTTCCTGCCTTCCTGGAGGACCTACCTGGGTACTGAGGGACACTCCAGCCGGTAGCAGTCATTATCATTCTCCAGGAAGGGTCCCGCCTCCACCATATTTTTTATTTATTCAGAAGTACTCCATGCAATGGGACGCAGTTGCCATTTTTCCTTACATTATTATTGTTGTTATCACAAACCATAGAGGAAAAAATAAATCAGAGGGAAAGGAAAGTTTATTCAATAAGAGGCAATTATGACAACTTGGAAATTATTTAGAGAAAAGACAGCTAGATACTTGCCCCAATACCTAACATTGTAACATAAAAATCAGTTCTAAGGAAGGAAGGAAGGGAGAGAGGAACGAAGGGAGGAAGGGAGGGAGGAAGGCGGTGGGGGAGGTTCTAAAAGGCATCATACCACCAGCAGTTGACAACCTCTACCTACTTCTCATCAAAATATCCATGAAGACACAGACACAGAAGGAGACAAAAATGGCTAATACCAAAAGACAAAGGTTGAGATTAAGTGCCAAAATACAGTAGAAATTGAGCTCAATTTTATGGCAGGTGCAGCAGGACTAGCATGGACAGGTCCCTCTTGCCTTCAGCTCCTGGTAGAGACCCACTGATAAAAAGGGCTGAAGAAGCATTGGCTCTCTCCTACCACCTGTTTCTTATCCAGAGACTCAGGGACCCAGAAAACTGGGCCGATGGCTCTTTCGGGCAGAGGAGAGCTTTAGAAATGTGCCAACCTCCGAACGCCACCCCAGACAATCGAACCAGGATAATCAGGGGAGGCACTCGTGCAGTGGAGTCTGTGCTGTGTAGCCAGGTGGATTAAACCAGTTTTCCACACATGTGTTTCCCAGATGTTATTCCACAGGGCGGGTGGGGAGACCGGGAGGTTCTGTCCTCCCCCTTTTGGGCCACTCCTCCTCTGTGACTGCTTTCCTTCCTCACAGTCTAGAGCCCCACTCCTAGAGTTTCTCCTATCATCATCTATCCATTTTTTCATTTTCAACACTACTTTATTATTTCTACCTACTCCTTAAATATTGGTCTTTTCTAGAGCTTGGTCTCTTATTCTCTTCAACTGGAAATCTCATCTGATTCCAAGACTCCAGCTGACACCTTGAGCGGAAGGCTCCCATTCCTACGAGGCATGGTGGGCACCTTCCCTCCACACCCCCTTCTAAGCATGCATGGCCACTCTACTGAAGGAGCTCCACCCAGCCCGAGCCCAAGGAATAGGAAGAAGTTCTGACGCAGTAGGAAAAAGGAGAACAACTTTCTTTAGGGTACATAATAACACAGAGGGAACATTTAAAAGTCCTGTAGAAGATCCACTCACCTTGGATCACTCATTCTCTCCTCCAATAGTTGTAACATCATAGTGGTCCAGGGACCGAAGACAAGATGTGGGACAAGAGAAGAGAAAGAAATAAAAGAGCAGAAGGGAGGACTTTACTACCACTGAACATGAACTTGAACAGGTTAATGGGAAGACTGGAAAGGAAATAAAGAACTATCTGGGGCCGTGTCTTGATTCACAAGTGTGACATCCCAATCCTCTCTCTTGTGCGGCTCCCTGTGAATGGAACTGTCATCCCTCTACCTGGCATGGGAATTAAATTTGTTTTTGTTTTTGTTTTTTTGAGAAGAGGTCTCGCTATGTAGTTCAGCTGGCCTTGAGCTCTCTATGTAGCCCAGGCCAGCCTCGAACTCGCAGCAATCCTCCCGCCTCTGCCTCCCGAGTGCTGGGATTACAGGCGTGTGCCACCATGCCCAGCAGGCACGCATTAAATTTTATCCTTTCAAAAGTCACATGTTGAAATCCTAAACTGGGAACCTCAGTGTGACCTTATTTGGAAATAAGTTCGTTGCAGATTCAATTAGTTAAATGGAGACGAGATCATTAGGTTGAGCCCTCACCCAATGACTGTTATGCTGGTAAAGGGGAAGAGGGGACAAAGACGCACACAGGGGAACATCATGTGATGATAAAGGCAGAGATCAGATGACTCTTTCATAAGACAAGGAACAGACTGCCAGCACACCATCAGAAGTTATGAGAGATTCTCCCTGCCCCGCCAGAAGAAACCAGTCCTAAGGAATCCTTGATCTTAAACTTCTAGACTTCAGAAGTCTTCATGCAACGCTATCATGCTAGCCAGCAAAGATTTACCCTCCACTGTCTCCTCATCCATGGGCTGTGTAAGGCAGGTGGACTGGGTAACAAGCAATCTGTAAGAACCATGTTCGAAGAAAGTTTGACAAGTGAAACAAGAATAGGTCAAAGCTGCTGTAAGACAGCAAAGGGGTCTGGCATCCGAAGAGGTGGTAGAGAAGGTGGGAGTGGTAAGCAGGGTGTGAAAGTGCACCCAGCTGTGGGTCAAATAAACTTACCGCTTGGTTGGAGAGGCTGCATCAAATGTCAAAGGGGTGGGGTTGGCTGAAGGCCAGGGCTCCCCAGCTCCGTCCCCATGGCAGACTTGGGCTGGGTTTCGCTGGGGTGTGTGTGGGGGTGAGTGTAGAGCTTTACTGCTGAATTCCTCCACAGCATGTACATCCCGAGCACAACTCTGCAAGGCTGAAGGTGACCTTTTCACAGCTGCAGACAAACTGGCAGGTTCCAATGAACCACCGTGCTCCAGTCCAAGGTGTGTGAGTTGAGTGGGAACCAGCTCTGCCAGAAAGTGGGGGACATGCCATGGCTCCTGGAATTGGATTCAAAACTTGAACAAGAAATGAAGGCCTTGGAATAAGACACCTCCTTGGGCTCCCATCAGGACCCCAGAAGCTGGGCTTGTCTTTCTCTTTATGCCCACTTCTCCTCCCCTCTCTCTGCAGCCTCCCACCCACCAACCACCTACTACCCTATCCCTATCTTTCTCACTCTCTTCCCAGGTCCCATTAGTTCTCCCGTTTCATAGTCACCTCCTTCCTTCTTTCTCTTCAGCTACTCCTTTCTCATCCTTCCCCAAATCCTCCTCCTAATTCTGACCCTTCCTTCAATTTCCTCCCCTCTTCTCCCCTCTATTTCCCCCCATCTCTGCCTTTTCTCCCTTCTCATCTTTCCAGTCTCTCCTCTCTTCCTGCTCCCCTTTCTACCCTCTGGCTTCTCCAGCTCCCCTCCGGCCCCACTGCCCCACCTCTTCCTCCTCCTCCTCTTCCCCTTGCCTCTCCCTTGTGTTTGCTTTTCTCCCGGACCCGGATGAAAGGGTTGGCCTGCCCGTGCCCTGCCCTGCCCCACTTCTGGCAGCTGGGGTCTCGCTTCATGGCTGAGGGTGCTGGGACTCAGGCCCCAGGGCAAGGGCCCCAGGTCAGCATCCAGTACCTGCGAGCCCAATACGAAGGCCTGAGGAGGCAGCAGAGGACCCAGGCCCACCTCATGGTGCTCCCAAAAGGTAGGACTGCACAGATGCCCGGGGAGGAGGGCCTGTCTGTGGGTAGGACGGGTGGCTAAGCTTCAGGGAGGGCGGGGAAGAGAGAAGAGTTGCCGTTGGCTGGGCTAGAACCAGAACTAGTACAGGGGAGGCCGGATCAGGGCAGCTCCGCTCAGTCTGTGCCAAGTGAACCAGGAGCCTCAGCCGGGCATCTGGCCAGCAGTGTTGCTCCTGGGCTCTGCTCCTGTGTTCCTGGTTCTGATCCCGCTAGACTGGTCAGCCTGGTGAGCTGGGCCTGGCCCCTCTTCTAGGCCAGGTGGGGTGGTGGGAGCTCTCCTTCCTGGCTGCATCTAACAGGGTCACTTCCTGCAAACCTGGAGAAAGAAGGCCGGTAATCCTAACATCCCGGGAACTGGCTGGGCCAGAGGAAGGGCGGGGATCAGGGACCCATGGGGCACCCCAAGCTCATCTGGCTTCCGACAGCACCAGGGAGCTATGATCAGAGGTAGAAGTCCTCTCCTCTTACTGGGAACTCAGATTTAACTCCAGATGGAAAGTAGGAGCATGAGGCTCAGGAGTAAGTGGCTGCCAACTCCTAGCCTCACCCTCCGGCAGAGGTCAAGGGAGGAGGGAAGCTCCCCAGTAAGGTCAAAGCCCTGAGAGTTCTGTGCTTATTTCTGCGGTGCAGTGGACAAATGGAATGGTCCACCTTTGCCAGGCTACTCTGAGAAGGACTCAGGAGCCAGAGAGACCTCATTGTCTATGGCAGGAAGTGCTCTGCAAAAAAGGAGGGCTTCCACGGGCCACCAAAAACACCTTTTGTTTCCAAAAGGGCCACCTCGGAACTAAAGTAGCCGATCTCATTACTTGGGCTGTTGCCTATCAGCGGGATCCACTTGAATCCACTTGAACTGAACTGGAACACCCAGTCAGCTCCCATCTCTGTAGGGCACACACCAAAAGATTCCTAAAACCCTTTCCCACCCTTAAGGGGATTCATTCAGTCATTGAGCAAACATTTATAAAATTAAACACCTACCAAATCAAAGCATCCTGTTCAACACACTTGCAAATCGGACTCACGAACCCACTTGCTCAATGTGCATGATCCAAAAACATCTCCAACTCAACACACACTGTAGAATTCACCACTCCCTGCCCGACCCCCCGAGCTGGCCCATCCCCTGCACTTGGTACCCGAGTGTCCCTCTTCCATCCTTATCGTAGGACTCATTACGGCAAGTTAATGCAGAGTGCTCGGGGAGGACTTTCTCAGGGGATACCTGGGAGCCCCAAGCTAGGTCTGGGTCTTTTAGGATAGATGCTTGTAGCAGTTTGCAATTCTACATTCTTTGTGTGATTGTGACAGGTGGCACCCTATAAAGTGAAGTGGTTGTGTACACATTTTGGCGCAAAGCTTGAGTTTGCCATCCTCGGCCCTCTACTGACCAAAACAAAACATATTTAAAGAAAAAAAACATAGTGTGGAATTTCCTCATGTATCTGAAGTTACTTTCTCATCTCTAAGACACAATACCTGACACTCACAACTCTAAGAAGGGAAGGGTTATTTTGGCTCAGTTTGTAGAGGTTTCAGTCCACGGTCAGCTGGCTATAAGGCTGAGCAGCACGGCAGAGGGACCTGGCAGAGGAGATTTGCTCAGGGCAGGGCACAGGCAGGAGGCAGAGGGATACATCAGTGGAGAAAAGGGAGGGAGAGAGACCCTTCCAGGCCACAGCCCCAGCGACCCATTTCCTCCAACCAGGCCTCACCTCCTAATACCACATTTGGCTATAAACTCATCAGGGGATGAATCCACCGATGAGGATCACATCCCCACGATCCAATCACCTCTTGAACGCCACACCTACGAGCTCATGAGGCTCTGGGGGGACATTTATAGACCAATTAACAGTGTGCTTTTCCACGACCTTAATTCTCTCTTGCTTGGACAGTGCAGAGCAGGCAGTATCCCGAAGGTGTAGAGTGGACGCAACAGCACGTTCTGCTCTGGAGTCAGTTTCCCAAAGTGCCTCCCAGTTTACTCTCTCTCCTCGCCCTCCATGGACCACAGACAAGGGCCGTGAGTTAAGCAGGTCCCGCCTGTCCCCTCTGGGATCTCTCCTGCTGCGCTCATGATGGACCAGGACACCAGCCCCTAGGTTCTCCTAGCACATCCACTTCCTTCTTGGTTCTCAGATAAGTGTGCAGCATTTTGACTATGTAAAGGTTTCACACTTGTCACACCAAGAATACAGGAACAAGCCTTCAGTCTTTCCACTGCAGTTCTGTTTACTGGACTGCAGCTGTTTGCAGGGATGGCCGCTTCTGCTCTTCTGTTTCTTTTGGGTTCCTGGACCTGAGACGCAAGGGATTCCTTCTGGCTTTACTCTGCCATACTATCTCCTTGCTCTTGCTGTGCACTTTGTCTCCTACTCAGCTTCCTCTGGTCACAGGCGCTGGGACACTCCAACGTAACTGACATCTCAGAGAGACCCCAGGCTGGGCACCAGCCTGCCTTCAGTCATCCCCACACTCTCATTGCCACCAAGAGTTCACAAGGAGCTAATGTGTTCCACAAAGTGGCTTTTTAGAAAATGTTCCCCAGAACAAAGAGCACATTGGTCTGCCTCCTCAGCTCTGAAGCAGCTCAGAAAAGTAGCAGATACTACAAATATCTTCCCAGAACAGCGTCTCTTGCCTTGGAGGAAGATCAAGAAAAGTGCTTTAAAACACAGCTCCTCCACACTCTCCCTTTGGTGGTAAACTCATGGTCAGAAGCTCAGGACACAAAACTCCTCAAGTGAAAAATCATCTTTTCCCCTGGTGAGTGTATATGAATATATACATGTGTGAGTCTGTTAGTTAGCTTTCTGTTGCTGTGACAAGACACCTGAGAAAAGTCACCTTAAAAGGAGGAAAGATTTACTTGGGCTCATAGTTTCAGAGGACTCATTCCATGGTTGTTTGGCCATAAGCAGCATAGTACCATATTTCAGGGCAGAGAAGCATGACAAAGGAGGCTACTCACCTCATGGTGGCTGGGAAAAAGACAGGGACAGACCGGCATCCCAGTGTCCTTTCAAGGGCACATCCCCAATGAGTGCCGCAGTCTGCCAACTCAGCTGTTAGCGGATAGGCATTTGGAGGACCTTCCAGATCCAAATTACAGCAGTGAGCATGTGCCTCGGCACCTTGCTATTCTTCTGGCCTCAAATGCTGGTTCCCAATCTTTCCCAAAGTTCACGCCATTACTTCACTTTTTCACCTTCAGTTATGCTTGAGTTTTCCTCTAGCATTGGCTACTGCCTATTTACTTATATCTATAAATATTTGTTTATTCTACTCTCCTAGGACACTTTCTACTCTACTAGGATACTTTCTACTCCACTGGGGCACGTGCATGAAGGTACAGGTCTTATCTCAATGTTCACAGCTGTAAGGCTGAGACTTAGAATAAATGAGGCCTGGCACACATGAAGTGCTCAATAAATCTCTGCTGAATAAATGAGTAATTGTGTGTGAATGTGTATATGGTGGAGGGAGAGTGAGCATGTGCCAGTGAGATCATGTGTGTTTCCATGTGTGTCTGCACACACGCAATACTGAGTGTCTGGACCCCTCCGCCTTCTGGGTATGGCCTTTCTTTGGCCTGGAAATGCTCCCCCTAAAGCAGTGGTCACCCACGTTTTTGGCACCAGGGACGGGCTTCGAGGAGGACAATTTTTCTGTGTGTAGGGGCCGAGTCACAGGATCACACAACGCAGATTCGTCATGTATGCAGTTCACAGCCAGTTCACAGTCCCACTTGAGCTCCTGTGGGACTGAGGACGGCGAGGAGCTCTGGGGAATGCAGATGGAGCGTGGCCTCCCAGCCTGCTGCTCAGCTCCTGCTGTGTGGCCTGGTTCCTAACGGGCCAGGACTGGTCTGGGGGCTGGGAGCTGGCCCGAAAGGACAGCTGCCCACTTTCCTCTCCCTGGTGACACTGCTTGTGCCTTCTCTTCTCAGGAGGGAGCACGCCTGCTTCTGCCGAATCCATGATCAGTGCTGTCTGGATTAACAAGGAGAGAAGGAGCTCATTGTCCCTGGAAGAGGCAGCTTCTGAGGAAGGGCAGATGCTGGAGAAAGCTGACAGAAGCTGTCTTCAGGCTCCTGAATCTCCGTGGCACACGTACTTGGAGATGCACCGCTCGGCCCAGACTTTCTGCCAGGAAATCAGTCATCAGGTAAAGCCAAAGGGCCAGCCCATGGGGTTCGAGCAAAGGCTCCCTCCAGAACAAGACCCACACTTGTCTGAAAACAATCAAAAGACTCAGCAAGGAATGCACATCCCAGAGGCAGCCCAGCCTCGATGGCAGGTGGGCAGTACCGAAACAAAAGCAGAGGAATCCAGCCTGAAACCCAGCATTCAATGTCCTTCCATGAAGAAGCCACACAGGCCTGCCAAGCCAGCTCACTATCCATTTCCACAGAGGAAAACGCCCAGGATCTCCCAAGCTGCCCGGAACCTGGGCTTATACGGCCCAGTCTGAAGCTTCCGACTCAGTCAGATGTCTCAGCCCAGAGCCATCTACGGACTCACTGAACTAAAGAGACAGACCACAATCAGAGCTGTGAGCTGTGACCAAGAACTGAACTCAGCCAACTGTAAGATTTATGGGAAAGGAACTTCACGTGGAAATAGAATCTTGTCTTTCAAAGATCAAGAGATTTCCCAGGTTAGACTGTTCACCATTTAGGATGAAAAAGAGCTATTTCATCAATGCAGCGCTGTTCTGCTTACATAAGATGTTGCCATGGAGCCCAGGATGTCCATGCCCTGGGAGGGGGAGTCCTGTAGGGTACCCTCAGTGCAGAGAATTTTGAAACCCTAAACAGGAACTTTAGCCAATGGAATGCCTTAAGAATGCCCAGAGGTCAGTGGACATTGGCAATGTTATATTCAGTAGTTTCTGATTTGTCAGATATTCCGGAGCAGATGAGCGCTGAGAACACAGAAAACATTTTCTGGTTGCTATACCTGGGGGCCATGTCACTTAGAAGTCACGACCTTCATTAGGAGTAGAAGTCACTACATTCATTTCATCTTCAGCCTTTCAAAGCATGGTCATGCTGGGTAAAGAAAGTCAGACCAATGCTACCTATTGTTTGATGTGTTTAAGGAGTCCATAGAAAAGGCTGGTCATCTGTCAATTGTCACTGAGACTGTATATTCCAGCCTTATCACAGATCAATTGCCCTTCCTTCCGCCTTTCTCTTTCTCCTTCCTACAAATGAATGTCATATTAAAAACTGCCCACCCCTGAAGATGTACAGTGATGGGAGGCTGTACTACTCTGCCATAAAAAAGGCTAAACTAGAGACATTTGTGGGTAAATGGAGGCACCTTGAGAACATACTCTTAAGTGAAATAAATCAGACACTCATGAGTACACATTGACTTGTTTCTCTGATATGAGAACACGTAAGTGTAAAAAAGGACAAAGAGGTATGATATTATGTAAAAAGAAAGACAGTATTCAAAAGAGAGGCGAACTAGATACGGAGAAGGGAGAAAAGAGGAAAGGAAAAAAGGAAAGAAAGAAGAAAGGGAAAAAATGGAAAAATGTAAATAAACCTGCTGCAAACAGGGAAGGGTGGGGGAACAGAAGGTGGGGGAAGAGGAGGGAAACCAACATATATCATGTACAGGTACAAAATAACCATGTCAAATATGATCATTATGTATACAATGTACCAATACACGCTCTTGGTTAGAAAAAAAAAATACACACACACACACAATACTCCTGTTTGGAAAATGTGTTATGTGTTCTCCACATACTGCCCCCTTTTCAGCCTAACTTGGATCACTTATGTCATTCCTGAGGTGATATACATATTTTTAAACCTAAGAGCAAACTGAAGCAGGTGTTAGTTGGGTGATGGGAAAAAGCACGTCTTTCCTGATTAATGTGTAACTTTATTAATGACCTTGAAACACACTAAGGTGCTTTTCTCTCATATCAGATTCTCTGTATGCGCCTGCTCCTGGACCATGCAGAAATTCACTCCAATTCAGGGATTCATTGAAATTCCTTTCATGAAAATTAATAAGATGCAGTAGTTGACTTTTATACTGTAATGAGAATCAAGGAAACTCTCTGAACAACCTTGTCCTTTGCTTTTGTCTTAAAGAGGATTCCCACCAGTAACCTATTTTGTACAGTGTTTTTAGCTGCCCTCTCTTCACTGTTCCAAAGGCTCCTGCAGGTGTGGCGGCACTTGAGGCCACCTGTGTCCTGCCCTCGAGGTGATGGGGAGTGAACAGGATGCGGAGTCAGCAAGCCTGGGTTTAATCCAGCTGTTCTTGATGTGCGATTTGGGCTACTGTACTTTACCTGTCAGTTTAGGTTTTGTTATCTATAAGATGAAGAAAATCCTTTCCTTTGAACGGATTGGAAATAATGCACGCATAGAAAAGATCCTGACAGTCTCAGGTCTCAATAAGAGGCAGTGATCATCATCGTTTAGAGTCCATTACTCCTCCTTCTCAGTCATCACCCTCCTCTGCGCTGCTTCTGCTCCAAGATTGAAGATTACCAGCCATGACTGTCCAATGACTTCTAAGTCTTTCTTTTCTTTTCTCTCTTCAGCATTGATGACAGGTACCATTGTCTTCCTGAGCCTTCCTCTCTCACTTATCTTACAGTTCGGGGATTCCCCTCCAAGTCTATGAGTTCCTTTAAGTCAGAGAGAACGTCCAATTTGTCTCATTGCCCCAGCACATAAAATACGTCTTGCCCCTTAGAGCGAGTGCGCTATAAATGCTGGTTAAATGAATAAGTTAGAAATTAGACGGCTCAGTGGCAGAGTGTTTGCCTAGCATTCACAAGGCCCTGGGTTCGATCCCCAAAACTGGGAAAAAAAAAAAATTGGGGCTCTGTCCCTTTTACTCCCACCCTAACAGCCCAACTCTTTCTCCCTCCTAATTTATAGACTCTTCTAGACTTTGACTTTCTATTTTTCCTTTAATGTATTCTCTGTAGGACAGAAAGTGAACAATGAGTAGAAGTGAGATCATTCCAGGCCAAGGGAACAGGATGTACAATGACTCGGAAGGACAAAAGATCCTGCTGCATTTCAAGAGCCAAAAGGCACCCAGTGTGACTCACGCCCTACAACCAAGGGAGTGAGCAGGCACCAAGGCTGCGCATCAGTCAGGATAGGCTATGTTTGATCATAGATCATATCTCACCACAGAAGCTTGTTTTTCACTCACGAAAAGTCCACTGCGCATCTGAGCAAATTTCCAGGGCAGCTGTCCCATACGTAAGGGGCCAGCAGGAATCCAGTCTTCCTAATCTTATCGCCAGTCTTTGGCACCACCAATCAATACCGGTTTCCCCAGTGAGAGAAACATCAGAGGAAAGTGCACTAACAGTAATATACCGACTCTCAAGTCACTTTTGTTCACATTTTATTGTCCAAAGTAAGTCACCTGGTCACATCTTCACTTCACGAGTACGAGGAAGTGCAGAGTGATCCCATGTCCCCAGAGGACATGAAACAAGGCTGAACAGCACAACTGGCTAATACGGAGTAAGACAGCCAGGACTCAGAGGACCTTGGAGGCATAATACAATGCTACATCTCACTCTGAACACACTAAGCAGCCATTGAGGAGTGTAGAGAAAGTAGGATTACAGGGATGAGGAGGCAGCGAAAGACACCGAGAAAAAGCGATGGTGCGTGTGTGTGTGTGTGTGTGTGTGTGTGTGTGATGAACCCACAGAACTCAAGAGGCAAGAGTTAGTGGAAGACATTGTACCGTCGACTCCCCTCACTGAAAACCGTCCATGAATCTCCCCAGTTTCTAGAGTTCTTGTTGTTTAGTGTAGAGCTGCATTTTCTTGAGCACTGGCTGAAGAGGCCAGATTCAAGAAGTAACACTGAGTACGAAAACTGTGTCTAAGGGCGGGCAAAATCAGCACTCATACGGTCAGGTCATCAACAGCCACCAAGGCTGACCTGTGGGGGTCTCTGCCTTCCCCTGGGGACTGGGTCATCGGGTGCCTGGGCTGGGCTGAGGACGGTGTTTTCAGTTTTAGAGCTTGAAGCGGGGGAGGGGAAGGGCTGGTCATCCTGTCCCTCCACTCCCTTCCCACAAGACTGCTCCTGCCAAGAGCATTAAACTAGAACAATATGTATCTCAGTCACACACACACACACACACACACACACACACACACCAACTCCTGGGGTGTCAAACTTGCTGGGACGAAGGGCTCCGATTTCCGTCTGGGAAGTCACTCCTCCCTCATTCTGATTCTCTCTCCTGCTCTGGTCCAAACAGGGACTAACCCCTTTGCACACTCTCTGCCCTGGAGGTGGAAGGGCTTCCTAAAATAGAAACAACCAGCTCACAGTAAATCCGGCTCCAGGCAGGTTTCCTTTGCTTAGGGCCCCGGGGCTTCCAGTTCCCAGAGAGGACTCCCAGCCGCAGCTGCTGCACCTAGACAGCCAGCCAGGCGCACCCCAAGCTCTGGCTCAGCTCGGCATTGCACTGCAGAGGTGCATTCTTTGCCAAGTCAGAGATTTCCCAGCTGTAACAGGAGGTGACAGAGACACCCTCTGGGGTGGTAGGCAGGGTGAGGAGCAGCAAAGGAGGAAGGGGAATTCCCCCAAACTTGGAACAGAAAAGGTCTTTCCCAACAGCTGCTACCAACCTGGTTTGTCCAACTTCTCCTCCTTTTGTAATCAGTTAACACCAATAAGAGTCAGAAGGGGAAAGAGAAAATCCTTTCACACCATGAAAGCAAGGATTGGTTAGGGGTTGGGGATTTAGCTCAAGTGGCAGAGCACAAGCACAAGTCCCTGAGTTCCGATCCCCAGCACCAAACAAAACGAAACTGCTTAAAGAAAAGTCTTAGGCCAGTGGTTTACCGTAATATTTAGAATAGCTGCTACCACATACAGGCTCCTTAGGGCCCTCTGTATTAGAGTTACTATGGTACACTGTTCCTGGGATAGCCACAGCTGTTTTTTATGTAAATGTGTCCTCCAAAGGAACAGACCTTTAAAGGTACAGTGATTTATATATTTTCCTTGGGCAATCACTTTTTTTATTTTCCAGGGGCCGCTCAAGCCAAGTATAGTAGAAAAAGACTAGGTGATACTTTTTTGGAACCTGGGGTTTAAGGACTCTTGGCTGTTAAGTATGCACTTCAAGGATGTGAGGGAAAGCCAAGCTCCACATCAAGCTTTCCCACACTAGAAAACAAGGAGGGGAGAGGAGGCCTCGGCCCATCCCTTCCCAGCTTGTTCAGTCTCTTTACCTAAGGCATCCCTTAGGTATGACCCATTCACCAGCTGTCATGGGAACTCCATTCCATAAATAGTAGCAACACCGGAAGCAAGCTTGCCTTCTTCTCTACCATGCCACTAGGGAAGGAGCGCTCCCTTTTCCCTCCCATGGAAGATGATGGCTGCGTCCCCAGCACCACTGCTATGATGCCTTTCTCGTGGTGACCCCTACCATGCCTTACAGGCTCTGGTACACATTTTGCTGCTTCTATTGTTATGCCCAATTTTCCTTTTCTTCTTTTCTCTATACTTTTAAATAAAACTTTAGAACTACTTTTTGCCCCCCTCGTTCAATTCCTTGCCCAAGAAGGGGAAGAATCCAAGAATATCAGAACCCACCCAATAAGAGGACAAGAACCCGACTGCTGCTCTTATTGGCGCTTGCATTCTGTTCCTCATGTTCCTTTGGCTCCTGTTAGCTGTAGGCTTTTCTTTTCTCAGCCCTCTGTTCACATATCTCAGAGTATAAAGCTCGGTTACCACCCTGGTGATATGCTCCAGAGAAAAATCATGACAAGAGAAAAGCAGTCCCCTGGAGACCAGGGTCTGTGGACCTCTGAAAATTGTTTTCTGTTTTACTAACATAATCCTCAATGTTGCAATGACCCCCCCCCCATGTTAAAATCAGTCAGTCCATCCAGTCTAAACAAATCCCTGGGGTAGGGGGAGAAGCGGGTGGAGATAGTCTCTAGTTCCCAGCCCTATGCTAAGGGCAGAAAATCAGACAAATTGGGAATAAAACTTCCTCAAGGTAGGTCTCTCTGGTTTTAATACTAAAATATGCCTAAAAGAGACAGAAAGAAAGAAAGTGGCAGGAGAAAGTTAGAGTTAAGAGTCTTCAGCAGTGAAAGAGGTTTATCTTTATTATCAAGTGGTAAGTTAATGGAGGAATTAGCCCAAGAGCCATGACTCCCCTCAATCTCAAAAGACTGCGAGAATCAGGGGCTAAAATTTCTCCCCCACTAGCAGAGTATCAAACTGGAAAGGAAAGTGGGACCTGGGTTCAGCAAGCCAGATTGTCCCAGCGAAACTGTGCTTCCAGAATTCAACCAGCAGCTGCACCAGCTGCCTGTAAATGGCTGAGGAAGCCCTGTATTTTCATATGAGGCCTGTTGTTCCCCAATCTACCCAGCCACCAGGGAAATGACAGAAGAGACACAGGCTACAAGACTGTCCAGCAAAAAAAAAACAAAAACAAAACAAACAAACAAAAAAAACCCCACGGAAAGTGCAAATCTTTACTTCCTAGCTGGAAACACGGTTTAGCAAGAATATACTGCAAAATGAAAAGAAAACTCCCATTTGGGGCTTACCTCCTCTCTGTGGGACCTCCAGTGACGTTATCGGGTAGTTAGATTCCAAATAAACCTTACCAGGTTCTGGATTGCTCGACCCTCCTTCTGGAGTTGGATTCCACGTTCTTCTTGCCTCGAACAAAGTATTGAACATAACGAGCGAAAAGCAGTGGCAAAGCTTATTTAAAAGGCAAAATAAAGATTTGGACAGAAACTGGCTCTCCAGAGCAAGCTTGGGTCAAACAAAGAAAAAAAGTAGAAAATAAATAAAAATAAAATTTAAAAAAAAGTACCTCATCTGAGAGACATGGTACAGACCATCAGGAAAAGACGGGCTAGCACGGGCTCCTCATGGCTTCCTTTATTTTATAGTATCCAAATCGCGAGGAAACTCGCGAGAACTTCTATATCCGGTCCGAGAGGCGGTGCTGGGATCTCGGGCCTCACAGTGAGGTCAGGTGTAGGCCATTCTAGGGAGAGGTCACATCTGTTTGGGATTTTGTAATTAACAAGTCACTTCTACTTTCTCAGCCAGTTTTAATCACGCCTCTCTCCTACCTCAATATTACTTTATGAACTGAGCTCGTGGTTCTATGAATGATGAAGAACGAAGTCATGAACTAAAGGAGGAAGTTATGAGGGTTTTATTGGAAATAATTAGACAAAGCTCAGGAATTCCAAGTGGAAATTCCAATCAAGGGTCTTTGTCTTGGCCTTAAAATAGATAGGCAGGGTGCACAGAGGGTGGGAGGATTTGTTTCGAAGGAGATTAGTTCAAAAAGACGCTGGTTATGTTGCATTTTTAATTTTTTTCTTGAGTCTAGGTCTAGGTCTGCAGAGAAGTAGGAGCTAGTAAGGCCTAATTTAGCCTATCCTGGATAAGAGTCTCTATTCTCATCCCATTCTTTTATCCGTTGTTGTGTTGGCCTTTGCATCCCCAAATATGACTTAGCTGCTTGAATTAGCTCGCTTTTAACCTGGGTGGGCTGTTTTATTTTCTTTTATCTAAGCTACCACTATGTCAAGCCTTTCTGATTGCCTGTGCCTAATAATTAACTAAGCTACTACGCCAACACTGAGTGTCCCCAGAGAGCAGCTTCCACCCAACCTTCCATAACAGAGGAAGAGGATATACTATTCCATGCCAACATCCCCAGGCATTTTAAATCCTCTTGACTCCAGGCAGAACATATTGAAGGAAATAGTGCATCTTGCCTGAGGCTGCTTAATGGTCCTTTCTTTAGGCACCTGTGTTCTTCCCAAGACTCACTCTGAGGGAAGCAGCCACATCAGCTGCCCTGGCCAGGAGCAAGCTTCTTCCACAGGCTCTGCTCTCACAAACTGGGGCTTTGGTGACCTCTGTGTCTGAGTGTGGGGAAGAGGGCTCTCTCCCAGTGGCCAGTGGCAGAGGTTGGCGGGGATGGGTAGAGGGAAGGAAGCTAAGAGGTCCTGCCTCTTTCCCTCCTTGGGGAAATGAACCTTACACAAAGCTAATGCATGTCCTAGTGGCTGCTGGAGAAACAGTGCCCCACAGGGAGGAGCCGGCTCATGGCCACTATTCAACACTGTGTCTCTGGTCTCATTTTTGATCTTTCATTATTTTGGAAAAAAAATTTTTTTGTTTGTTTGTAAGGGGATTTTTTTTGTTTTGCTTTGGTTTCTTTGTCTTTTTTTTTTTTTTTTTACTTTTCTCATTTTTGGTACCAGGAATCAAACCCAGGGCTTCACACTCACGAGGCAGGCATTGTGCTGCTAGGCCACATCTCCACCTCCCCCGCCCCAGTTTTTTTTTTTTAAACTTGATTTACTTGGGTTTTGAGAAAGGCATCTGTAATTTTTTTAGCTTCTGGAAAAATTATAAATATTCCCTTGTGTGGCAATTCCAGCCTCAGTTTCTCCTTGAGGTGACCTTTTATCCACTGAGTGACTATCTCATTGGTCAAAAATCTCTACACGCCAACTTGTGAGCTGGGTACCCCACGTGTAAGGCAACTATTTCAAACAACATTATATAACTTCCTCACGGTGATGTAGCTGGCAAGTTGTAAAGACAAATCAAATTCAGGTAACCATGCCCCAGAGTTTTAAGTCTTAATTAAACTACTTCTTTCTGACTTCTCCCCTCTCCACTTACTCTACATTACTACAGCAGCAAAATTCCCTTCAGATTTTTTTTTTTTTTACTGAAATTGACAATGATCAAATTGGCACTTCTAAATGGCCGCCAAAGAGAACCAGAGGATGTTTCCCAGACACTCTTTTCTAAAACCCAGCCTTTCCCCAGACTATAAACCATCGGTTAACCCTCTTTGGCTCTTCATGAAAACATCTCTTTAGCCCACTTCTTTATTGTGGAGAAAGACCTAACTCACTTTCTTTGAGAATATTCTGTCTGCCATCATAAATCCTGCCGACTTTTCACCTGCCATGACAGTGATTCGCTCGTGGTTAATGAATAACATGGTTTCTTGATACACGATGTAACTTGTCGTTTTATTTCTTGGACTTGTGTTCATGGCAATTACATTACGTTTTTCCCCTCTACTTCCATCCAGAAAGATGGTACACTTACCCACCCTGTATGAGTAATTCTTTCATCTCTTCTTTTCTGTTCCCTGATGACTTCCTCTCCTGGCTGTGTTGGAATCCACCCCTGAATTCTTGAAATTCAGGATCATAATCAAGGCTTGGTAGCATCCCAATCCCTTGCCCTGGGCGAGAGTTAGGAGGAAGAAGAAAATGTTGGTCATGAGAGAAGCCGTGGCTTTTGCCAGCCCAAACTCCAGGTGTGTTCAAGATAAGCCTGGGATGGCTCTGGGAGTCAGTATCAGCCCCAGACCCAGATTTCCTTCTTTTTCTTCTTGTTAAAGTCCCCATAATACAGATCAGTGATGGCGAACCTTTTAGAACCTTCGGTGACAGTAGCCAGCTGGGCACGTATGTCATAGGTTTGCCACCACTGACACAGATAGACCAACTGAGGCTACAGGACCACTCCCTCCAACCCCATGAATTTTGCCCTAAGGTCTACTACCTGGAGCTAGAGATAAGAAAAATAAAGACCCCTGTGCCTGTCCCGAAAGCTTCCAAAATCCCAAACAGGATGCACACGTGCCAGACCTGCTGGCACGACCTACGATAACCTTTCTTCGCTTGGAGCTCATTGAAGGTTCATGCATACGGACTGCATCTCATACATCCAATTATAAGGAAGGTCATACTCAGTCAGTACAGCTGTCACCCTTGTTCTTGAGTGAACTAGAAGCCACATAAGGATCAGGGAGAACTCGGAGATGACAAGAAGGAAGCGTGCAGAGTAAGATCTGGAAAGTCCTGGGCAAGAACTTTCTGAAAAACCTTTCTGTGGTATTTAGCCAGAGATGAAAAGGATAAGCAAAGGGTGTGTTTTTGAGACACTTAAATTGTTTCAGGGTGGGGACTTTAGTGTTAGAGCACTTGCCTAGCACGTGTGAGGCCCTGAGTTCAATCCCCAGCACCTCAAAAAAAAAAAAAAAATAAGAAGAAAAGATTTCAGAGTGATTAATTCTGGGTATGATTTGGGGACAGCAATGGAATTCCAGCCATTCTCCCACAGTGTCACTGGGCGGCTCTAAACTGTGTTTCGTGGGCCAGCAGCATCAGCCTCACCAGGCAAGGTATTAGAAATGAAAATCTGGTTCCCCTCCGGCCTACAGACTCCAAAACTCTGAGGGTGCAGCCCACCCAACTGTCTGTTTCTGCCAGCCCTCCAGGAGATACTGATAGTCAAGTCTGAGATCCACTGTTGGGGGTACAGTGAACGCTCACCTTCTACCAGTGTGATAAGGGTAGACAGGTCACATTTGGTAGATTTCCCCTTGTAAATTTTTTAAGAAAAAAAAAAGTCCCTATTAGTGTCCTCAGCACTTTGACAGAGACAGAATTGCTCACTTGTTTTAGAAAGACTGCTGGGGATTTAGCTCAGTGATTAGAGTGCTTGCCTTGCAAGCACAAGGCCCTGAGTTCAATCCCCGGCACACACACAAAAAAGAATACGTTTTTAGAAGGACTATGGCATTTTTACAATTAAATTTCAACCCCATTTTCCTATGGCAGTCCTATTAGCCTGCGCCAAAGGGAAAAGGAGGTGACAGAAGAAAAGTCACTCCCTGCCAGTCCCCACAGGAAGGGCACAGAATGTTCCCTCCTTTGTTACAGAAGGCCCAGAACTGTGGCTGCTCATCCACATGGGGGTTTGCTTGCTGAGTATGGCTGGGAGGGTGTGACTAGCAAGCAAATCCAATCTCCATATGGAGAGAGAAAGTGCCTTTCCTAGACACTGAGCACCTCGTGAATGTCAGACTCTGTCTGGGACAAAGAGGACAAGAAAAAAGTCACCTACTTTGTTCTTGAGGAGGGTGGGCAATGATATTTGTTCTTGAAGAGGGCGGACACTTTGAGCAGGTACAACTCATGGGCAATGTCTTCATTGGTTGAGGCTGCTGTGATGCAATACCACAGAACGGGTGGCTTATCAACACCACAAATACATTTTGCACATTTTGGGAGGCTGGGAAGACCAAGATTCATGCAGTAGTAAATTTAATGCCAGAACTCCCCGGCCTCCACCAAAACCAGATGCATATCATCAACCCAACTGCTACTACAAAATATTACTGGTAGGCTGTTACTCCCTTTCCCGAAACTACTCACGCAATCGTGGTTAAAGAGCATCATTTATCTTCAGTTCATGCATTCTAAAGCTCCGGGCAGCTCTGGAGAGAAGCATACAGTCAATCCAGACCAGCTGAGACGAACCCAAACTGAACAGCACAGCAGGCATACTCAGCAGGCGCAGGAATTGTCTGCCATCAGTTTGTGAGGCTCGTGGAGAAACCAGAGCAAGTGCGAGCAGCCGCATGCCCCCGAGAGGCTCTGAAGTGAGGCACAGGTAACGTGGCCAAAGGGCACTGGCACACAGTCGATTTATTTGCACCTGCGCGTGGCTGTCCACAGGATTCACAGTCCCCCGCGAGCCCCATTAACCATGCCAACACTACCGTCATATGCAAGATTGCTGGAATATATTCAAGTGCTTTGGTGTTGGACAAGGAAGTGTGTGTTATCCTTTATGTTAGACTATGGAAACCCGGGCAATAGAGCCATCTACGTTCTCTTCAGTAAACGAGTTTACTGTACCTGCAGTTTCCTAAGACTGGACCATGCCCATGACAGCGGGATCCTACAGGTGACACAACAACAGGATGGGAGGTGTGACTCTCCAATTCAAACTTTGCCCTCAGACTTCCAATGGTCCCCTTGGACTTAACCTGAGAGAGAAACTTCCATCTTTTTCCAGGGATTGAATTATTCATGGAGTTTCTTCGTTCAGCATCTAGCTTTATTCTATCCAACAGCAAAGGGGCCCCTAGTTTTGGGGTAATTTTGTAAAGTGTGTGTGTGTGTGTGTGTGTGTGTGTCTGTCTGTCTGTCTGTCTGTCTGGGCAAGGAACAGCAGGAGGCAAGGAGAACAGATACTGCAAACTGCTGGCAAACTGGACTGATTTTTATGGTAGGCCAGAAGGTTTGCATAACTCAGCAGGCATCCATGGGAACTTAGAAGACAGGCCACATGCCCACGTGCTCTTGGGGAAGCAGCCGGAAAGAGCCACAGTGTTAGTGTGTCAGTCTAGTGGCTGATTTTAGCAGACATGCTTTACCAACTTCAATGTACAAGGCGCAGTTTCCATCTGTCAATAGTACAGTACCAGCTCCCTGTTTGGTGTGGGCTAAAGACAGGCTTCCCTAGTCTAAGAGGAAGAGGAGCTGGCCCAGAAACGGGGGCTACTTAGCTGTTGGATCAAGTTGATGGGAAGGAAGGTGTGGGATGTAAGAACACAGGCTTTGAACCCTCCTTTCACCCCTGGTTATATCACCTGGAGGAGGTTACTCCAGTTCTCAGAGCATGAGTCTCTTCATTTGTAATGTGGAGACAAAACTAAGAGTATGGACCTCAAAGGAGTATTGTAACAACTGAATGAGACAATCCATGTAAAGCACTCACCACAGAGCCTCACACAGAGCTGGCTCTTGAGAACTTTGGGCTCCTCTGAGCAGAAGCATGAAGGTCCCCTTGATATCCAGCCATCGTGGTGAACTTTCCACTGAGATGTAAGTCGAGTACTACACTCAACCAACAGGAAGGATGCACACGTGGTGGTTTTAGTTATAGTATTTTAGGAGCTGCAATCTGTAGATCTCGATGGATTTCTGTCTAGTGCGAAGGGTAGGAAGAGTCCTGACCCTCATAAGGACGGCTGGTGGTTGTGCAAACTTTTACTTTAGTGACTACTGCCATCTTGTGGAGATTTTTCATACTTGCAGGCAAAGCTGAACATCTTTGAAGTCAATTGAAAATATTCAAAATAGCACAAGGAGCTCCATCCTTTCCACTATCAGTTAAGGTCTCTGTAGCCTTCATGTTCGTCTTGAGAAGTTCCTTCCTAAATTCCTTGTGCAAATTCCTGGTGCCTTGTGATCCTCAACTAACAAGTTCTGAGAGCCTCTGGCTTTTACTAAATATCTCTTGGATGTCTCTCATGTTCAGAAGAACATGTGTCCAACAGTGGCAGGAAATCTGAGAATATCTGGGAGTGAGGCCCAAGCACCAGTATTTAAAAAAATAAACCCACTGACCCCAATGTACAGACAGTGAAACCGGGGCTGGCACCACCACACCTGGGCCGTGACACGCAATGCTTACTGTGTAGTGGAGTCACCTGGGATGATTTAGAAACTGGATGATTTACTGCCTGAGCCCCAGTCCAGACCAATTGGATACGCATTTCAAAGCTCTCCCCGGAATTCTAACATGGTCCCAGCAGTGAGACGTGTTCCTCTTCACCAATTAAGAATTACCTCTTATTTTGCATTTCCTGATATTTAAACTATGTCCACACGCAGGCACAGGATACTCATTGAGTGAACAGAAGTCACTCAGTGAAGAGGGAAGGTGATGGTAGAGAAAACCTTTTGGGGGAGAGGGACCAAAGCATTTTTAAGGCAAATGTGCACACACAGAGAGCTTCGGCTTCCTTACACTGACTGCCCACTGGGCCCAGACATGTTCTATCTGGGCATGTGCCAGCTGGGGGAGGGGGCATCGGGGTATGAGTTTGGATGAGGACTTCAGGACTGTGACCCAGGGCTAAGTCCAGTTTACATGGCTTTAGAAACATGTCATCTTTCAGTGTTTCAGGCAAAAGCCCAAACAAGTGTATCTTGCCTGTTAATGTCCAACGCCTCACCTTGTATTCCAACCATCAAGGGAAAACAAGGTGCTGTGTGAATGGCAGAGCCCTCCAGGAACTCTGTGTTACTCATTCAAGATACAGAAGAAGGAAGGGGGCGCTGGAGGACCCAAACCCCTGAATTCTGACTGTGGGGTATTATATACATAAAGTTGGACACGCTGTGCACTGGTCTGGCTGTGCTGTTTCTCCACATGTTCATTTTGTGCTGTGACTTCTCTAGGAAAAGCTGCAGTCCTGTAGGTAAAATCATGGAGTTCCAACAGTGCCCTTCCCTGGACTTCCCGTTTGTTGAGATCAACTTTGTCCCATTTGACTTGGGCATGGGCTAGAGTTCCCAAACCTTCAGCAGGTACTCTGTGCAGGTGGTTGCTATTGACATAGGAGATTAAGGTGTGGCAAAACTACTGGGAGAAGTAGGAGTGGTGACCTGTTAGTTACAAGATCCCGGAACCAATGTGCAGAACAGTTCCAAAGCACTGCGCATGTATTTCTCCCAAGAACTCAAGCAGGTTTCCAATAGAATGGCCCAGACCTAATGCCAGCCTGAGACATGGGATCCCAGCACCACCTCTCAGGATTGGGACGTAGAAGTTCTCGCAAGTTTTTGCAAGGTTTGGACAGCATAAAAGGACACCGATGCCAAGCAGAGCTTGCTATCATGGATTTCCTCATGACAGCCCGCCCTGCTTTCTCCAGGGTGTTCTTTTATCTTGCTTTTTCCTCTTTTATTTGGCCCAAGCTCACTCTGTAGAGTCAGTTTCTCTCTCCCTCTTCACTTTTACTTTTTCAAACAAATTTTACAACTGCTTTTTGCTGGTTTCATTCAGTTTTTTGTTTGAGCTGAGAAGAACCTGGAATCCAACTTCCGAAAGAGAAGCAAGCAACCCAGAAACCGGTAACATTTGATGGACAAGCACTTTTAGAAGGAGCTACCAGATCACCCTATGGTGACACCACCACCCTACTTCATGCCCCTCATGCTCAGAATGCTGCATGACATTTTTCCTTTGGGATTCATTCACATGGCAGTGAGGTGTCCCATGTAGAGTGAATCTTTGCTTCAGCCACCTCTTTTAACAGACATTTTCTTTTGTGGAACGCTCACTCTCAAGACCTTGGTCATTTAGCAAGTGAGAGCAGGGCTCCCAAGGCGTGCAGTACATAGGTGACAATGGCAGGGAACTGGTCCTGTCAGCTTTTCCCCCCAAAGTGCCTTTGTTTTCTGGCTGACACACGGCAAAACGAGGAGACCACGGCAGTTTCTCTGCACTGTGGGGGGTTTTCACTGTCATCCATCGGATTACAGGTGAGGGAGCCAAGTCCCAGAGATGATGTGCCTCTACATTCACTACTCTTTTCCTCTTCTTGCCTTTCACACATAGATGTAAAGTGATAGTTGTTCCACTGTGCTTTTTTAGCTAATGAATTATTTCTTCCTGGAATCTTCCACTGACCATGGGTAACTGAAACCATGGCAAACCCAACAGTTCACCAAAGACTTTGTTATTTCGGTTTGAGTGCAGTTAGCTGCAATGTTCTCTGGGCCGAATGCGATAGCACAAATGTTGTGGAGGTTCCATTCGGTACGACTCTGTGTCTCCAGACATTGTTATATGCCCACCTTCAGCCTCTTGCCAATCTTCTAGGAGCAGCCCAGGAGAATTATTTTCTCTGGAAAGATGATGTGGTTCTCCACAGCCACCCCCTGGCTAGATACCAGGGTCATTCGTGAGGTGAGAGAAATGGGTGCACTCCCAAGTCTGGGAAGACCTTGCCTTGGGCCCTGACAGGGCCATTGACCTGCCACCCCCATGTTCCCCCCACCCTAACCTCCCATCCCCCACACCACACCCCGGACTCTCCTTGAGAAATTCCTTTTTGCAATAAGCTAGTAGATTGGAAGATGGGAGGAACTTTTACACTTAAAGAGCCCTCTTTTGGGGAAGATGGTTCAGAGGCAGTTTATACAGGATATGAGTGATCTCAGACTAGCAGATGCTTCCTCACGAGTAGAAGTTCGTGGCCAAATGATGTACATCTTAATCTCCTAGTTATGTTTTCTAGTTTTGCAAATCTCAAGAACAAAGATTAGGCCCCCTCCCAGGGAAAACAGTTCCAGACTCCATCGCCGGACGGAGGCTTGAGCTTGCAGGTCAGGCCGCTTCCCGGCGCGGATCTGCGCTGGCTCCGCCCCCTCCCGGGGAAGACAGCTCCGGACTCCACCGCCAGATGGAGGCTTGAGCTTTCAGGTCAGGCTGCTTCCAGTACAGATTTGCGCTGGCTTGGCCCACGCACCAGCAGGGTGAATGTCAAATAAGGTGGGAAACACCTTGCACTGAAAGCAGTTATCTCTCTCCCTCAGTGTTTTTTGTTGTTGTTGTTTTGGTGTTTGTTTTTTTTTCTCTTCTTTTCCCATTTCTCTTCTGATCCAAGCCATCACTATCTGGTAAAGCCAACAATACCCACACCACTAAGGAACTTTTAGAGACATAAACTATAAGGAGACGTGGGCGGGCTACCAAAGATCCCCCAGATTGCTGCAGTCTGACAACTGCCCCCAGACTTCATGCTCGGAGGCCAGGATCAACATAGTACCCAGCACTGACCACTGCAGGCTTGGTAGGGATAACGAGCACAGAATCAGGTTTCAGCCTGTGCCCCCCACAGAGTGGTGGCCATCAGAAAAATCCCATTATATGTGTATGTATACATAATATATGTATATATTGGTTTTGTTTCTCCTTATTTTCTCTTTCTCTTATTCATCCTGATACCTGTCCAATACATTCTCTTGTCTACATATTCTTTATTTTCGTTGTTTTGATTTTTACTTTTATTGACTCTTGCTTAGCTCATATCTTTCCTTCCTTAAGCAAATCCTGTTTTTCCTTTTCTTCTTGTTTTCTCTCTCCTTTTCAATTTTCATATGAGTAAATACTGTATAGAATCTACATGGTTTGACCCACTACTATCACCTTTCACTGCTTGTAAACTAACTACTCAAGTGTCCCAAAGCATAAGTAACATCCTATTGTAAGTTTTACATCTATTAGAACTTTCCTCATTACCTCTATAACTTTTCCGATCCCTCATTATCCCTGCTACAAGCAGGGGGGAAAAATCACTCTACTAACAAAATACCCACTACATGCAAATTCCTGGTTTATATTGGATTCTGCTTTATGACGGTGTAGACCTTGCTCTTATGGTTTAAGATACAAAGTTAATTTCTACCACAGTCGGTCAATTTCATGAATGTAATTGATGCTATTGTT
>PVJO010018661.1:0-36128 GCA_004026905.1 Hystrix cristata
GTGAACATGAAAAGCAGGAGAAGTTATGGAAGGCCAGCACTGCATCAAATGTGCCTGCACTGACAGCATCGTTCTTAGTGGCTACCACACTGCCAATTCTAGAAGCCCTTTACTACCAGTGAAGAGTCGATCCTGCCTACTGGGAGAGGCTTTAGCTCCAAAGGTGGCACATGTTCCTCTTTTGGCTAGTGCCATAACTAGATGAATTGATGAGATAATAGAGGATACTGAGGCACGTTAGAGAAGATTAATGAGTCACAGTGGTACATAAGCCAGGTGGGCAAGTGGACTGGTGTGGACCCTAAGGCAATAATGCTTGTTACTGTGCGATAATATTTTTCAGGATTTGCATGAGAATGTTATGTGCATTTTCGTTGCCAGGTGTTACAGTTTGTGTCTAGATGTTCCCTCAAAGCCTCATATGGTCATAGGTGAGGCTGGATCTAGAGTGCGTGATTCCTAAATTATTCCAGTGATTGGTTTGGCATATTTCTGCTGGGATCAAGGATGCAGTGCTAGGTTAAGAGTACTAAGATTAAGGGTGGGAGTGCTACCCACACTAAAACCAAGTAGCCTGGATAAAATATAAGGGACAGAAAGAGGCTTGCTTGCCCCCTTGTTTGCTTCTCTTTGCTTACCTTGCTGCCTTCTGCCTGTCTCCCATGCCACCCTGCCTTGGACCCAGCCAGTTGTGGATTGAAACCTCTACAAACTGTGAGCTAAATAAAACTTTCCTCCCCTAACTTTGGGTGTCAGGTATTTTGTCTCAGCATTGAGAGAAAAGTAACCAAGACACCAGCCAACATCACAGCTGCAGAACTACCTAAGTCTTGAATGACTGCACATCAGGAAAACTGAACTGATCGTTTTGTGTGGCTATATGAACATATGGAAAAGCTGCCACGACTGGCCAGCTTTCTGCTTTCACAACTCAGGTCAAAGGGGTCACTTCTGAATGTGAGTCTACACACTGTCATTCGTAGACATGCTCGCTAGCTGAAAAAAAGTCACCTGATAACATTTTGTAGGATGTGATTAAAATGATCAAACACTTTGAAATGCATGCCCTTAACTCCCGTCCGTTTGTGTGACCCTGTGAGGAGATGGACGCAGAGCACACACATCTCTCATACACGGAAGTGAGAATTTCTAAGGGTAGATGCATGGCCAGATTTTTTGAGCTATGACAGCTATTCCAGAGATTACTTTTAGAAAAACAGTCACCGCTGGCAGCACATTTCAGTAACAAAGCACGAGTCACAAGACTTGCTTACTCAGGTGACATAGTCGACCGGTTCAACAAACTCACACTGTCACTTCAGGAGAGAATGTCAACTGTGTTCGAGTCAACAAAGTCGCTGCATTCAAAGCCAAAATAGAATTATGCAGGTGGTGAGCGAACGCTGGAATTTTTGACATGCTTCAAATATTAGTAGAAATTTTGAAAGAGATGGAGCCAGGGCCTTCTTCCTCCCTGCTGGGGCACGATCACCTAGCTCAGCTTTCAAAAGAATTTGAGCATTATTTCCCAACCAGAAAAGATCCCCAAACTGTAGCAGAACCATTGCTTAAGATCACAAATGATGGTGGCCTAAAAGTGTATTTGAGATCACTTCAAATCTCTACATATTCTGGGTTAGCATTGAGGCAGAATATCCCAAGATTGCCACAAAATACTGAATAACTGGCTTCCATTTCCAACAAGTGCAGCTTCTCCTGCAGCAACAACCAAAATGAGATTACAGACTAGACTGGACGTGGGCAACACACTCTGGGTGTTACTGTCTCCCATCACTCCACGAAGGGATCATCTAATTACAAGAAAACAAGCTCGGGGCTCCCACTGATTCCGCATTATGTTGAGTTGTATAATTATTAATTCTATTTTACAACATCATAATAATATAAATGAAGTGCACAATAAGTGCAATGACCTTAAATCATCTTAAAATCCCACCCCACCCTAGGTCCATGGAAAAATTGTCTTTCACAAAATTAGTACCTGGTGCCAAAGAGGGTGGTTGCTCTGATTTAAAGTGTGGAGAAGGATGTGTATAGTTTTTGTGCAAATACCGTGTCAATGCCTGTAAGGGGCTTGAGCATCAGTGGATTTGGTATTCTCAGGGCAGGGGGTGAAGTCCTAGAACCAATCCCTTGAAAACACTGAGGAACAACTACTGAGCTTAAATTGGCACTATTTTTTTCTTCAAAAAATTAAATAATAAATATCTTAACATTTATGGGTCATATACATCTTTGCCACATATTCTTTGTTGTGTGTGTGTGCGTATCTGTATTTGTGGGTATTTACAACTCTTTCAAAATATAAAAAAAAAATCATTCTTAGTGTATGAACCTTACAAAAACAGATTTAGGGCCCAATTTGCCAAAAGACCACAGTTTGCCACCCACTGCTCTATAGAACATGTTCTTCCTGCCTTGTAATTTTGAAACAGGTTAAAAACACAGTGGCTACATTTCATACCAAGTAATATCTAATACGCTGGATATGTGACCCCAGAACACAAACCACATGATGTGTAAGACGCTGCTGCTTGTACTGTCAAAGGGCCTATAAAACGTATGACAGATTAGGCAAAGTTTGTGTTACACACTTATTAGCACATTATTTTTTCCTAAATAATCATCTATGCATTTTAAATTGGCTATCAAAATCAAACAGTAATTCTTTTGTAATTGTAAATGATCCTTTTCTTGATATTCTTAACACAAGTATTCTAATTTGTTGAGAAAATTTAAATGCTAAGAAACCAGATTTAACAAAAATTGTGAACTTATATTTTATTTACAAGAAAGGCCCTTTGTTATTTACCATTGCCCTTAAAACTTGATCTGTAGATAATATCAGTTGCAGATAAAGCAAGGAATTATCTAAGGTACTAATCTATGTTTTAGTTTATAGCAATGACCCTTCCAGGGGCTTTTACTTACCATTTCTGTTATTGTTGTTACATAGTGCAAGATAATGTTAGACTCCACTTCCTTCATTGAACAAATTGTTGAATAAATAAATGAGTGGCTGCATATATAGTCTCTATTTCTCCTAGATAGGTTCCCATATACATAATTTGAAAGAACCAGTAAAAACTGTTAAAGTGTTTTTAGTACTCAAAGCAATCTACAAATTCAATGCAATCCTTGTCAAAATGCCAATGACATTTTTCACAGAAAACACTAATATTCCCCCCCGCCTCTTTTTCCCTCTCCCTCTCCAGTACTAGAGATTGAACTCATGGCTTTTGCACCAACTTACATCTCCAGCCATTTTCTTTTATTTTTGAGACACGGTCTTGCTAAATTGTCCAGGCTGTGCTCAAACTTGCAACCTTCCTGTCTCTCAGAGTTCTGAGGTTAGTCATGTTCTACCATCCAACCAAAACCATTGGGAGGTTGGGGTGGGGAGCACAAGAGGCATTACACTATTTGACTTCAAAAATATATTACAGGAGGGCTGGGAATTCATCTCAGTGGTTAGAGTGCTTGTCTCTCAAGCACAAGGCCCTGAGTTCAATCCCCAGCACCAAAAAAAGAAAGAAAGAAAAAAAAAAAAAAAACCAGGAATGGAAATGTAGCTCTGGTAGAGATCTTGCCTGCCTACCATATTACTGGCATAAGAACATATATATATATATATATAGACCGATGGAATGGAATAGCGAGGCTAGAAGCAAACCCACAAATCTACAGCCAACTGATATTCAACAAAGCTGCTGAGAACACTCCTTAAGGGCAGTTTTTCACTAAATGGTGCTGGGGAAATTGGGTATTCACATGCAAAAAACGAAACTAGACCCCATCTCTCACCATACACAAAAATCAACTCAAAATGATTGAAGACTTGAATGCAAGACTAATACAATGAAACTTCTAGAAGAAAACATAAGGGAAATGCTTCAGACCATTGGAATGGGCAGTAACTTTTTGGAAAAGATCCCAAAAAGTACAGGAAACAAAAGCAAGGATAGACAAATGGGATTAGTCCAAATGAAAAATCTGCACAGTAAAGGAAACAATTACCAAAGTGAAGAGACAGCCTATAGAATAGGAGAAAACATTTTCTAGTTATACATCCAGAGGATATAATAACTCCAAAAACAACAAAAAATTAAAGCACCCAATAACTCTGTTAAAAAGAGGGCAACAGATCAAAATAGACTTTTCTCAAGACATACAAATGGCAAAACAGTATGTACTAAATGCTCAACATCACTAATCACGAGAAAAATACAAGCCAAAATGACAATGAGACAGTATTTCAATTACATTAAAATGGTTATTATCAAAAAAACACAAACAATAACAAGTGCTGGTACGAATGCAGTTCTCAAATACTGTTAGTACAATAAAAATTAGTACACTCCAGTATGAAATTCCCCCCAACTAGAAATACAACTATCGTATGATCCATCAATTCCAGTACTGAGCATATATACAAAGGGAAGAAAACCAGCCATCAAGAGAAATCTATATTCCCATGTTTATTGCAGCACTATTCACAATCATCATAATACAGAATCAACCTGCATACCCATCAAAGGATGAACTGATAAAGAAAATGTATATGCAGAAAAGAGAACATCATTCAGTCATAAGAATGAAATCCTGTCATTTACAACATGGATGAGCCTAAAGAAAATTGTGTTGAGTGAAACATCAGTGACAAAAAAGCACATACCACATGTTCTCACCCATAAGTTGAAACTCAAAAGACTGATCTCATTGAAGCAGAGAACAGAATGGTGGTTACCATAGCTGAGAAATGGTGGGGGTGGGTCGGAAGGGATGCAGAGAGGATGATTAATGAGTATAGGGGTACGGTCGGACAGGAAGAATTGCTTCTGATATTCCGCAGCAGGAAGGTAATTATGCTTGACCATATTCAATTGTATGTTTCCAAATAACCAGTAGAGAGAATTTTGAATGTTCCCCGACATAAATAAATGAGAACTGTTTAAGGTGATGAATATGTTGATGGCCCTGATCTGATCATTATAAATTGTATACGTGTGTCACATTACAATATGCTACATACATGCAGATATTGTGAGTCAATTAAAATTTCTAAATTTTTTTAAATACAAAAACTTAAACAGAAAACACATTCCCACATAATACCAAAGTGAGTAGCATAGAAGTTCAAAAAGGAGATTGGTGTGAGTTAGAGTACATTATCCGGGAGTAACAATGTCCTGATGTGTAAAGGACTTTAATTTTACTTGAAATGAGTAGTATCTTAGTTTGTTTTGTGTTACTATAACAAAGTACTTGAAGTCAGGTACTTTTAAAGAGAAGCATTCTGGGGATTTGAGTCTGACACCAGCAATGGCTTCTCATGAGGACCTCACAACAGTTCAGCTGGAAAAGGAAAATGACAAGGGTTAGCCAACACATGCAGAAGAGCACATGTGCATGAAAGATCACGGGGAGATGCCAGGCTCACTTAGTGACATCTCACTGTAGCCGTAACCCACCCAGCTCTACCACGGCATGGAAGGAAAGCATTAATCGCTCTGAACCGCCTCTCCACGGTGCTGCCCTGGAGACCACACCTCAACACAGTTTTGACAGGGACAAACCACACTCAAATCCAAATTCCTTTAGGATTTTTGGTTATAGGTCAAATAGTAAAAAAACAAACAAACAAAAAAAAACACTCCAAGGATTAACCAAATCCGAACTATAAGAGTGGCACCCATGTAAAGAATATAATTCAATCTCCAGGTAATGAAAGAAAGGAAAGAAGTCTTGTCCAAAAGATGAGTTAGGGATGCAGCTAAAAAATCTCTTCCTCACCTCTCAGCTTCCAAACATGCCTCTAGGTTGACCATAAGCCTGAGGATATGGTATCAGTCCAGGTGTCAAGTAGAACCAGACAAAGGATGGTTTATCCCCCCGTGTACCGTGGAGATTTCAGGGTTTCATTGTCCTTTCGGCCATACAGAAGCCAGCTGCTCTGTTTTTGGATGGTGTACAGAATGAGATGCAGAAAATTTTGGACAGTATAAGGGGTTTGCCAAAGCTAAAGACTGAGGAGATACTGATAATATTAAGTGAAATGTTATGCCTAAAATAAGTGCAACCATATTCCCTTTTGGTGAAATGCAATAAAGAGAGCGAGAATGGGTGAGTACCACTTCAGCTCACAGAACATACATATCATTTGTAATCGAGAACATTTCTGAAACTAAATATGAAAAAGTCTAACTGCCGCGCCCTTTTCCAAAAAAGGAAAATGAAAAAGTTGCCATAACAAAGAATTTTTCATTACCTTAAATTCAAGACCTTTAAATTTTTAAATCATCTTTTATGAAATAGGAGAGCTTATATCTTTAATTACTGTGCTGACACATTGCTAAAATAAGGCACTGCACATATTTATTCAAATTGAATTCAATCACCACCTGCCAAAGCAAAGTGAGCAATGCCATGTCATCCAGAACGCTATTGAAACTTTTTTAAAAAGACTAAGTTTTATTAAAGGCAGTCTTTTTCAAAAGACTGATTTCATTCCCCCTTTTCTATAGGCTCTATTTCACATATCAAACATTTCAAATAAAACCACTCACAAGCATCTCAAATATTATTAGTAGAATTTATTGAGCCTGCTATATGCCAAGTACTGTGCAAAGTGCTTGGGGGGACACTGGAGAGGTTCTGTTGCTACACCTGTATTATTTAGGGTTCTCCAAAGCAGCAGAATCAATATCATATGTTCATGTATAGAGAGAGAGCGATTTAAAGAATTGTCGATGTGGTTACGGAGGCTGGCAAGTCAGAATCTGTGGAGTGGCCCAGCAGCAGTTCGAATGGATGGGTCTGCAGAGGAACTCCTTCTTGTCTGGAGGACAGCACCCTTCTCTCTGCTCAGCCTTCAAGTGAATGGCCGAAGGCACTCACAGTAGAGAATGCAATCTATGGCCCAGACAAGTTGACAAAGAAAATCAAGCATTACACAGACACGCTGAGAGATGGGAGAACAGAAACACGGGGAAGTTACTTAGACAAGGTCACAAGCTAGTTAACTTCCAGGGCCCAAACTCAAACCACAGCTTGCTTGTTAGGAAACTGAGTCTAGATTGCCATGCTAGAGAATGGAATGATTACACGTTTGCCAAATTGATTGGGAAAGTTGGATATTTCTAGATGGAAAAGGAGCCTGTGTCAAGGCTTAGGCTACTGCAAAGGCCTGGCATGTCCAGGGATGCTGTAACCTCCAGCATGGTGACCATGAATTTTATAGTTCTGGTTTGTTATGGTCTTTTTAATTGGTTCTCTACATTGACTTGGCTTCTAGTTATTTAAACCAATGTTTCTTACTTTTTTTTTTCTCTTTTTGTGGTACTGGAAATTGAACCCAGGAAATGCCATTGAGGTATATGCCCTTCCTGCCTCTCTCTTTCTCTCAAAAATTTTCCTTTTGAGTACATTATACAGCATTCTCTTTTATTGCTGAGGGCTAAGCAAAATAGATCTACCACACTGTCCAACCACTCACCAAGGGAAGGACATTGATTTGCTTCTAGTTTGGGGCAATTATGGAGAGTGCCACTAAAAATTCTCATTTACAGGTATTTGTGTGAATATAAGTTTTCTTTTAGGAGAGGGAAGTATAAAAACCTAAGAAATAAATGTTTCGCTCCACGAAATACCACCACATTGTTTTTCAAACTAGCTGTAACTTTTTGCATTTTCATCAGCAATATATGACAGCTTTAGTTGTTCTCCAGCTCTTGATATTGCCAGTTTCACAATTTTTAAAATTTTTAGCGATTTTGAAAAAAGTACAATTGTAGTTTTAACTTGCATTTTCCTGCTGCCCGAGGATACTAAATATCTTTTTAAATTCTTATTTAGTACATACTTAAAAATTTAAAATGATAAACTGAGCTAAGGGCTCTCTGGGCTTGGAGCAGGTCACAGTGACATGGCCAAACACATCGAGATGGTGGATAACTCTGAGACCTGCTGTAGTGCGTCCTTGGGAAAAGTAGGGAAGAAAATTACAATCGTCCAACACACCAAGTACACTTGCTTCTCCCATGGCCAAACCAAGAGACGAGCTGTGAGGCTCTGGCACTGTGGTTTCTGCTGAAAATGGCAATTACTGATGCCTGAATCTGTAACACCACTTCCACCGTCACAATTCGGCCCACCATCAGAGACCAAGGGGATGAAGAGACCAACAGAACGTCCAGCACTGGAGACATCCCCAGCCCGTGATTGATGGCTTCATTCATGCTTGTGAAAGACAGAGTGAGAGAGGTGCCAAGGCCAGCTACTTTTCGATTTACAGCTAACATTTTCATTGCTTTAGAGTTTTGATGGGGCTAACACATGGAATGAGAAGAACTGACAAAACCAGTCTAAAATATTGTTGTGTCCTGAAAGGCCTCAGGATGAATTTTAACTGACAGAGTCTATGTAGTAAATCTGTTTTGAGGGAGAGACATTAGGACTCACTCCTGAGCACAGGCGAGTATATTTACTTTAGTTAAGCTGAACTGATTGGATCAAATTAAAGTAATTCAGAGCCCTGCCATTCTGCCATCCAAGACAAGAGATGAGAATCCCTTGATGCTACAACATGCTGAGATTATCCATATTTTTTTAAAAAGTAAGAATTTATGAAGATCTATGCTTTTGTCTAAATTAACTGGCATTCCTTAGATCATCAAATTTTCCTTCATGAGATTAGTTCTCCCACTAATTTTTTTTAAAATGGGAATATATGACCATAAAATTTCATATTCATTAAAAATATATTAAGAGAACATTTTCAGGAGCTGAGTTATTTAGACTAAGCATTCTTCTCAGATAATAAAGCCTTCTGACATATCCATTGGAATTTCCTCTTTTCTCTTTTCAACAACTTCTGCTGGGCCCTGAATCTACAAAGATACCAGTATGGAAGCATCGGGACTCGATTAACAGCTGGCAAATGTGGCTGCCTCCAGAACCCAGAGCCATCGGCCAAAATGTCATCTTCGGATGCCTATCCACACACCACCAACATGCACAAGACTTGAGAGGGAGAGCACTCAGACTTTCACTTCTATTTCAAGCAGTGTTCGCTTCATCATTAATTTATTGAGCTGCATTAATATTTTCATTCTTTGCATACACAAAGGTCTTAAATTGCAGAGTGTGTGAAGTACGGTCTATAGAGTAGCTATTTCCAGTGTAAAATAGCTCACTGCCCATCACCTATTATATGTCAGATACGCTAATTGCCTCCTTGAATCTGTTGTACAAAATGTGCTCTCTGCTCGAACAACCATTCTTTAGTCAAATCCAGTGTGCACATGTGTTTTCTCTCCTAGCTTTTGGCAGCTTAATTGCAACACTGTCAAAAAGATCACAGCAAATATCTATTCATTTCTCATTATTCTCATTCAAATCTGTCTTGCAGAAATATGTTTGAATTCGTTAAGTAGGAGAAAGAGTCCGTAAAATGTATATTTTTATAGTATGAATGAATATTCTGTGTAATGTTGGTTCTCATTAAAGTAAAAAACAAGAGCACATGGTGACACTTAAACTCTCATAAATATTGAGACTATTTGAATTATTAATAAAATACTCACTGTTAAGTTAGATGGCAACATACATCTCCCATGGGTTTTGAATAAGTATGTATATTTATTTCTCAAAAATATTTTTTTATTAAATGCAATGACAGGAATCCAAACAGTTATTTAAACTGTATATTTATATTTTGTGTTCTGTAGCTACAGTCAGTTACAGATTCCTTATATCTCCTTTTATTTATTAGACTTCACATAGGTCAGTAGAAAGAAGAGCCAATACCCAGGTCAAGTTGAATGATGTTAGCAGCCGTGGGAAGAGCCCATAACTCATAGCAAAATTGAGGAGATTATGTATCTAAGTGATCCGCCCCCTGAAGTCTCCCCCAGGCATTGGTAAAGTAGAAGGAATAGGCTTTCATTTTCTATACTGAGATCTTCTTTGGCAGACAGTATCATCAATAGTACATATAACCTTGGATCATTTTAGTCAAGTCTTGGAAACAGACTTAAGATGATAGCAATAGCACCTATCTGTGAGAATGAACTTCAGCTACATGTAACCTGTATAATAGCATTCATAAATAATTCTAGGTAAACATATGAGAATGTTTTCGCTATTATTTAAAGCAGCCCTGAAGTAGGGATTCCAGGGCCAGTGTGCCCTGGACAACACGCTTGCGTCGTGTTCCAGTACGGCTTTTGTAGCCCTATTGTTACTGAAGTATTCCAGCAGGAAAGAAGGTGAGAAGCAGAAAAGCAAAGTTTTGACAACTTCTGAATTTTTAGAGTTTGTACATTTTTGTGCACAAAATTGTAGTGTTCTGTGATTTTAAAGCATTAAACTACACAACATATTTATGATTATGCCACTACTCCTTAGGATATATTCTATTTATACTCCAAAAGTTCCTTTCTAGTTCTCAAGTAAGCCTTATCATTTAGCTCCTCTGTTTTCTACAATTATTTTTTGACTGACTTATCTTAAAAGCCTGACGACATGTTTTGTGTAATCGTATTGCTGAAAACATTTCCCCTTCTTGATTTCTTTCATTTATTTGCATATAACTCCATTCACTGACCATGCACAGCTTCTTTTGTGTAATATTTAACCTTTCTCTATCTCTTTTCCTACCTTTCTCCATACGCACACATGGTAATATACTACCGACACCCACCTAATAGGGAGGCTCTAAAATGCTAATAATGCATGATATTCATGGATCAATTGGCACATATCAAAGGTCACTGATAATATGGGAGTAAGTAGGACTATGTTCTGCACTCAAGTGATCCACTCGGTTGTCTTTCACATCCCTTACGTTACAGTGCCATTGTCAAATTAGGTACCCATCATTTCCATTATAGATAAGCAGAAAATAAAGACAACATGATTTTAAGCAGTGAAACTGGCCCCCAAAAGTAGAAAGTTTAAAGTATTATAAGGGCATACATTTTTGCCTATTCCGTTAACTGTTATATCTCTGATGCCTAGAACAGTCCCTGCCACAGAGGAGGGACTCAATAAATATTGAGTTCTCACTGTACACATCTTGGTTTGACTGTAAACCATATACAGTATCACAATAAACTTCTGTTTTGAGTTTTCAACTTTTGAAGTCAACACTTAAGCACAGGAGCCTTGGTTTGGGCTCCAGAACAGAATATAAAGATGAAGAATTTTTGCAACATAAAAGTTAAGTATGGCTGGCAAGAAGTAGGAAGAAAAGCAGAAAAGGAAACTGTCATAAAACAGAAGTTTAAGAATTATTCTCATTTTATATAAAGTTGCAACAAGATAATGCAAAAAACATTGATTAAACACAAAATAGAGACCCAAGTACTATTTGAAATAACTGAAGTAGCTGAAAGGAAAACCCAAACAATAACATAACAAGAACTTGAGGGAGGAAAAGGCGGGTCATGTTGTTGAAATAAATGCTCCTCTACATAACACATTCTGGGAATTGCCTATAGAGTGAACAACAACAACAATAACAACAAAAAAAACTGGATGAGTATGTTATAGCAACACATATCTATGTTTATATCTAAACGTGCTCTAAAAGCCTCATGCACTCATAAGCAGGGTTTTTGGATGATGACTGAATTATGGGGGCTTATAGCTGACTTGCTATTCGGAGGTGGGGTCACTGGGGATGTGATCTAGAAGGGTATATATCTCTCTCTTCCACTCCTCCCTTCTCTCTTTGCCTCCAGGCCTCCATGATACAAACAGCTTTCTTCTGCCAGTCTCCTCCACCATGCCTTCCTGTCATGGAGCCAGTCAACTATAGACTTAAAAAATGAGCCAAAATAAACATCTCCTTGAAATTGTGAGTGTTGGGTATTACATCTCAGCAATAAGAAAGTTACTAAAACAGATTTTAGTACCAGGAGAAGTTACCAGGACTATACCTGACCATGTGATTTAGAAGCCTTTGGAAATGGTTCACAGGAAGAGTTTGGAAAGGTTTGGAGACACTGGCTGGAGAAGCCCTAGGATGCTAAGCAGAGCTTTATGAAAAATTCTGGTCAGAGTTCAGAAGACCAGGAGTGTTATGCGCTGGCAGAAAATTTGCTTACATGTTGCTCATATCCTGAGACTTTGAGAAAACCTGAGATTAAAGGCTGTGGTCTAAATAATCTGGTGGAAAAAATTTCAAGGAAGCCTAATATTCAGACTGTGGTGTGGGTACCATTTGAGGCTTTTAACCAGCTTTCCATTGAGAATCAGGAGCAAGTGGCACAGCCAAGATTTTAAAAATTTTGAGTCTCACCATAAAGGAAGCTCTTGCAAAGTAGGGGTCTGTTAAATTTTGGCCCAGGACAGCTCTGTTGCTAAAAAAAGATTAACATTAAAAAGAAGCCAAATACTTTGCATCAGAACAATGGGAAAGATAACATCTTGGGCATCCTGGGAAGCAGCAAGACCCTACCCTTTGCAGACACAATATGAAAGACTTTGCTTTGAGAAGAGAGCTGGAAAAGGTTCACCCAGGGAATCTGTTTCCAAGGATTTGGTTTGCGGTGATCAATCATCCATGCTGTTGGAAACTTCTGCAGCCATGACTCAGGGGTACAGGCTACTGCTTGAGATAGTGGGAGAACTTGGCATCATACACATCGTACTGGATTTATAGGCACACAGAATGCAAGGCTTGTGGGATCAGGGAGGCTGATGTCAGAGGAAGACCTGGAAGGCCAGGCAGTCTGCCCCTGAAAGGACAAAGCAATAAAGCCAAAAGTGTATTGGGGATCCCCAGAGGTTAGAGAAGCCAAAAAAAAAAAAAATGGAAGGTCTGAGGAAAACAACAGGTGGTAAGCAAAACCACCTCAAGATAGAGGCCATGACAGCTACAACCTGCAGCGCTGTAGCGCTAGGACTGCCCAAGTCATTTGGAGTTCACATCTTTGCCCCAAGTGCTGGACATGGGGCTATAGGATTTGATGTTTTTCCTTCTTAGATTGAGTCTTGATTTGTTCCTATTGGTGTCTATCCCCCTATTCCTCCCTTTGGAATGGAAATATTTACCCTGTGCCATTGTATTTCACCAATGTTAACTTTCTTATTGATTTCATAGGGGCCCACAGCTAAGAGTTTCAAATCCCAGAGGAAACCTGAACTTGGACTTTTCAGCACTATTGAAACTGTTATGATTTAGGTGACTTATGGAGATGGACTGAATACATTTTACATAGGCACATGAGTCTTTTGGGGTCTGGGGTGGAATGCTATGGCGTATGTGTCTCCCGAGAGCCTCATACACTCACAGGGAGAGTTTAGGGAGGTGATTGGATTATGGAGGTGCTACAGCTGACTTGCTGTTAGGAGGTGGGGCCCATTTAGAGGCAGGTGCTTGGTCATGTGATTCAGGAGGACATATCTCCCTCCAGGTTCCTCTGCTTTCTCTGCCTCTTAGCCTCCACCAATGCCTTCCACGATCCCTTCATTACTTGGAGCCAACCAACTTTAGACTAAACTTGTGGGCCAAAATAAACATTGTCCCCTTTAATTTGTTTGTGTGTTTGTGTGTGTGTGTGTGTGTGTGTGTGTGTGTGTGTGTGTGTGTTGGGTATTTTGTCCCAGTGGCAAGAAAGTGATTAAGAAAAATAAATAAATAAAAGATAATTAAAAAAAAAAGAAAGTGACTAAGAATATATTATGTCGACTTGGCACTTGGGCTACATATAAATAAATATGTGGACGTATACTGTCATACATCAGCATCTCTATGGTTTTTTAGAGTCACACCAGATGGAGTAAATAGAGATAAGATGAATTTGTAAATTTTGGGGGAAATCAATAAAAACTTTCTGCCACTACTTTCAGGATGTTTTTAATCTATGTTGTCTATGTTGTTGGGGAAGCAAGCTAAGTTTTAAAGGCTTACACGTGACCATTATTGTTAGACTAGTTCTTACTCTATAGACTGAGAAACCAATAAGAGTGTTCTGCTGATGTCCAAGTATGTCCACTTCAATTATAAGCTTGGGAGTTCTAGAAATGACCACAAGGTATACTGACAGTCTCCTTAAACTGCTGTGAGCTGGATCTCATTTATAACCCAAACCCTGTGTGCCCCTACTCAGCTAGAAGAGCCTGAAGGCCATTTGTTTCCCAGACATTACCATCAATTTGGTCTCTAATTCACCAGCAGGCACTGGCAGGGATACTGATCCAGATCACCATGACCAAAGGCTGCTATTAATTGTAGGGATAGAGAGAAATATTTTGAACATTCAGGGAATCCACTTGGGTATCTTTTATATACCTTTCATTACAGTTTTAACAGAAGTTCATCAATTTCAATAAACATAGGCTAATAAGTTTATTATAAGCAGAAGACAGAACCCTCAAGAATGAGGATTCGCAGTGCCACCCAGGATCAGCCACTCAGGCCTGCAGGAACAGTGGATGAAGAATCTCTCTTGTTTTGGACATGACAGCTCGCCTGCCAGTAGAGGAGTCTGGCTCCTTGTCTCTCTAGGGACCAACTCTCTGTCATACTCTACCCTCTGGAGATCCTCAAGGACTCAGGCTGAACTGTGTCTCCAGCAGAGCTAATCCTTTGGTTGGCTCTTTCTCCAGTTTTAGCTGGTGTCCCTCACTCCTTTCCTCCTGAAAGCAGCCTCAACAGCCAACAGTCGACAGCTTAACAACAGTCTCAGGGTCTGCTTCTGGGGGCACAGATCTAGTGTGAACATCGCCTTTCCTTTTATTTGGGGGATTTTTGTTTTAATTTCACGAAGGAAAACCAGAATATAATCAGCTAAATTTGGGTTGCAAGTTTTCATTTGTTTCATTCCTGCACTTTTTTTTCCTTCTTTTCTTCCTGCATTTTTTACTCTGAGAAGTTGGGGGATACAACATGAACTATATATATATATATATGTATAAATTTGGATGCCAATTTACAGGTAGATCAAATTTAGTGAATCTAACATACCAAATTATTGGTTAAATGTTATATTTTTCACATATAGTTTTAATAATATGGGTACATCCTTTCTCTCATTTTTTTTTCTAATGTAAAAAAATCTATAAAAATATCTGAGATTTAATAATATCTAAATTCTGAGATTTAAAACATATTAAATCTGGGCAGAAATATCAGAGGCTTTTTGGATAATATATGAGATTTATTCCTTATGTTTTCTAAGCAATCACAATATTTAATGTATTTTTAACAAATAATTTTTGCTTTTCTCCATAAAATATATATTCTGTGCCTATTCTCTCTGACCAGTTCTTCTTGCAATATTTTAATTGATAAAAATGATGTAGAATTTTTGCTGTGAGAATTCTAAGACTATGATTTCTTTCATAAAATGTGTAGAATTTTATTTTATTTTATTTTGGTACTGGGGATCGAACTCAGGGCCTTGTGCTTGCTAGGCAAGCACTCTAACCACTGAGCAAAATCCCCAGCCCCAAAATGTGTAGAATTTTAAAGACGTTATTTTTTTATCTACTCTTTCTTCCAATTTTCTTTCACTAGTATTTTTAATGTAGTACTTAGAAACCAAGTGTTATGACTTCTCCTCCTCCAGGGTTTTTTTTTTTTTTAATTTATTTGAGTCTGAATTTTTAATTTATTTGAGTCTGAATACCCACTCATGAGCAATGATTCATCTCAAATATCCCTTCTCTGACAAGGATTTCCTGACCCGACGGACAACATTAGTTGTGGCCTCCATCATCTGTAGAACTGCAGTTCTTCATACAAACTTTTTTGGTAGCATCCATAAATTACATTTTAATTCTATATTATCGTGATAATCTCTGTGGTAGTAGCTGTTCCCCAAGATGCTCCCAATGGATTCTTGCCTCCTGCTACTTAAGTCTCTGTGTAGTCCCCGCCCATAGTGAATACAGCTGATCCACAAGGCCAGAAGGACCCCACAGAAATAACTGTGTGACCTCTGAGGCTAGACCAAAAAGGCACTGCGACTTTTGCCATAGTCTCTTCTATCACTCGCTCTATGGGAAGCCAGGTTCTATTTCATGAAGATCATCAGTTGTACAGAAAAAAAGCATGTGGCAATGGACTGTGGTCTCCTTATGACCATCAGCATGACTTGATGGCCATGCGTGTGATCCATGTGGGCACAAGTGAATTATCCAACCACAGCAAGACTGGCTGACATGATGACTGTAATCTCAAATTCCCGACCCACAGGAACATCGACGTGTTCAGTTTTTAGTAATTAGCTGTGCAACAATAAAAAAAAATTAATGCATATTTTTGTCCCTACAATAGGGTCCTCCTATTAAAAAAAAAAGGAAAATATGGAAATGGCTTTGGAACCAGGCAGTGAGCGAAAGTCAGAAGAACTCTGAGGAAAGAGGTGTAAAATGCTGAAGAGCTTTGGAGAAATTGTTCAGACATATTTGTCAGGATATTATGAGCGACATCTTAAAGAAGTGTGAGGAAAATCTTACTGGGAAGTGAAGGAGAATATATTTTTGACAGAGCAGAAAATTCAGGAAACCATTACCTTTCCGTAATGCGAAAGGTAAAAAATTTGCCCAAATGAATGAGGTGTTTTAGCTAAACAGCTCACCAAGTAGAGTGCTGGAGTTGTCACCTACTTTCTTCTTTCTACTACAGTTAAATGTGAGAGAGATAAACTAAAGAAAGCGCTGCTAAAACGCAAAGACATTAAGGACATGTTGGTCATGAAGTTTCCTAACCGCTCCAGCTGGCAAATGATGACAAAATCAATAAACATCTTTCAGGAAAAGAGCAAATCCAGGATAGCACCAGGAAAATTTGGTCCAAGGTAAAGTCCAACCTTCACTAATTGAAGTGAGATATCAACAAAAAATAAAGCTTTGTTGTGTTCAGCCACCGAAATGTAGAGTTTTTCATCATGATTTCAGTACAGTAGCTGGGTGTATTCTGAGGACTACAACGAGCAAAGCCAGCAAAGGTGATTAGAAAGGCGTAAACAGGTCCCGAAGTTCGTCAGTGAGTGGTGTGTCAGTCATCATCAGGCCCTTCATCAAGATGCTCATGTCCAACTCTCACCCTGCTTTCACGAATTTATTTTTCATGAGAATAAAGAATAAATGCCTATAGCTAAAAGGACAAGGAAACAAATGGATAACTAGAATTGTATTACATCCTGAATCACTTAAATTTTCCATGAGGCATTGCTTTGCAACTCAGAGGCAGGTGCCTAATGGTTAAGAGAAGCCATATGTGTGCTTTGAAGCCAGTCTGCCTATGTACAAATCCCAGCCTCATTAGACAGTTTGTCTTTCTGTGGCTCCAAAACATCATAACTACCTCCTGAGCTAATGGCATGATTAAAACCCATTAATATACGAAGTCTGCTTAGGACAGAAACCTAGACTGAGATTTCTACATACAAAATGTTGAAGACAGCAGAGCTCAGTGATGAGGAACACTGGCTAGGAAGTCTGAACACTGGCTCTAGTATTCTGTGACTTTTCATATCATTTATTCTGTGACTTTTCATTTAACTTTTCTATGCCTCCACTTTCTCGTTAGTGAAATGGAGGTAATAGAATTTCTTACCATATAGTTTAGTTAGGAGAATTAAATGAGTTAATATTTGTAAGATAAGTGAATTAATTTGTAATTAAATGAATTGATATTCTGAAATGCCTGGATTGTAATAATAGAAAACCAACTTTTATATGTTTAAGATCAATGTATAAAACTCATGGAGACTACATATTTTGATACAGAGCAACTCATTCTTCTCCTTTTTTTTCTCTTCATCTTAGCAAGAAGGCATGCTGAAGAATCCTGCCCCCCCACTACGATTCCTATTAGATTATCTCAATTTTTAAATTTGCAATTGAATTATATATCAATGAAAGATAAGCACTTCTCTTTTTAGTTACCTGGAAGTTTTTGACAGATCGCTAATGGACACCTGAGTGATATCATACTTTATGACACATTAATCAGTTACTCCAGCCTCTCCTGGCTTTGAAAATTTCTGGGTTCTATTTTGAGATTTGGCAATTTCTTCTGTCTTTGAATTGCTTGGCTTGTGACAAGCAATCTTCTATACACAATGTAACTTTGCATTTCAATGCTGTACCACAATGCAATCTTTTCAAAGACAGTTTAAGCAAAAATTAAGAATCCAGAATTAACCTAAAATTCTATTGCCTGTGGAGTTATCAGTGTAAGTATTCAATTGAAGTGACAATCAAATGAACAGAACCTCTGTAAAAAGCTGTTTCCACATGCAAAAGCAATGAAAACTTATTCCTTGGCCTAGTGGCCAAGAAATCTCTTTTTTATATCTGTAAGATACATCCCAATTGAGAGGAAAATGTGCTTTTTATAAGAAAGATGGAAAAATAAGTAATACCTTGCACAGATCCAGTGCTACTTATTTTACACATTTTACCTTTATTCATCATGATCTGAAAGATTACTTTTCTCTTTATCAAGATGAAAATGTATAACCTCCAAAAAATTAATCCCAAGTCACAGAGTTACGCACTCGCTCTAGAATATGGCAGAATAGAGTTTGAACCGAGGTGCGTCAAAATAAAAACCACCCTTGTTCCGCAATGTTACCTAACATAACAGAATAGTATGTGCTATTTCATGGATGCTGATTCATTAAGTAAAACCTTCTCACACTGCTAACATAACTGGGGTATCAGGATCTTAAAGAAGATAGCAAAATTTATTGCAGTAGAAGCATTCCAGTGATCTGCAGTGATCTGAACATAAATAATTCTCCCATTCGCCTCCTTCAGTGGAGTTTCCTAAATTCCTATGAAAATCATCTATTTTTGGTTTAAGTTACAGTACTTTGCCCAAATTTCAGCTACTCTTGTTTACCTCTACAAAAATATTATTTTAGTATTAAATAATTATTAAGATGTTATTAATAAATTATATTAATATTTTTCTAATCTTAGTATAATTATACTAATATTTTTAAGTTCTCCTGCAGGCAACCAGAATATCCCACCACTACATACAGATGCCTTTTGGAGTAAGGGGATTCTTAGCTGATTATTTTGAGAAACAGACTTCCAGAAGTATGTCTGGAAATGAGGTTGAAATTACCCTTTTATCAGGGAAATTTATGTCTGTAAAATCTCCATGTGACAGGGTCTGTCCAGTCCACCACCCTTTCTGCACCAGGAAAAGGATGTTAACTCACTAGACAGTCTTCTCTGGGGAGAAGGTGCTGACTTCGCTCTGCAGAACAAACCTTCTTTACCTCCACTTTTCCTGGCCAAGTTTCTTCACTGGGCTTCCCACAACCTTCGTCCTTGATTTCAGTGGACAATGGCATTCAAGCCTGAATTGAAACTCTTTGAAATGTACTCATTTCACTGGGTAAAGCCTTACACACTTCAGGTATCTGCCTTTCATTCGTAGGATTAAGCATCTGGTTACTCCATCTTTCGTTATAGGAGTCCACTTCAACTAAGAACTATGAAGACTAGGTGGAAAAAACTGTTTTTTCTTCCCTGTACTCTCTTTCTCCCTTTAAAGATACCATTAATTGTTCATTTTTCTTCTTTCATTTTCGTTTTCACACATCCACATTTTTACCACATTTTAATTGCTCCCAAAAGTTGTCCTGGGCAATCACTGAAGACAGGTCTATGTGGAAAGGACACTGGGCTTTATCTTTTTGACCTGATGTTTCATAAATCTTATTTTTAATTTTTACTTTTTATTAGTACCTCTTTGCAATACGTAATGATTACATTCCTCATGGGGAGTTGGTACATGGATATAACATATCATAATCCCCTTCATCCATCTCTTAGCCCTCTTCCAATTTGCAAAAGAACTATCTCCCTATTTCCTATTATCTATCTTTTATTTTGCTGTCTGTTTATATTTGGAGTTTCTTGTACAGGCCAAATCATGAGATACTTAAACTTGTGGCTCTGATTTATTTCACCTAACATTATGGTCTCAATGTACATCCGTTTTCCTACAAATGACTCAAGTTTATGCTTTTTATGGCAGAGTAATACTTCATTGTACAGAAAAACTTCATTTTCTTCAGCCGTTTATCAGTTGGTGAACATAAAGGCTGCTTCCAAGATTTAGGTATTATGAATTGGGCTGCTATAAACATGGGTGTGAATGTACCACTGTGGTATGATGTCTTTAACTTTTGAGGGGAAGATATCTTGAAGTGGGATACTGGGTCTCATGGAATTTCTAATTTTAGTTGTCTGAAGAATCTCTATACTGTTTTCCATAACAGTTATACTACTTTACAATTCCATCAGCAACTTAGAAGCCCTCCCACCCTGCACAGCCTTGTTGCTTCCCTGCAGCACATTTGTTGTTATTTGATTTCTTGGTGATAGTCATTCTTTCTGGAGTAAGATGAGATCTCAGTGATCTTCAAATTGAATTCTCTAGTGGTCAGCGATGCTGAACATTTTTTCATGTATTTCTTGGCAATTTGTACTTCACCGTCTGAGAAATGTCTATTCATTTCAGTTGCCCAATTTCTGACTGGGTCTTCTTTTCTTTCGGGGGTCTACTTTTTCGAGTTCTTTTTGTGTTCTAGATGTTAGTCCTCTGAGAAATAGCTGGCACAATTTTTTTTTTTGCCATCCTGTTGGTTGTCTCTTCACTCAATTGATTGTTTCCTTTTAAGTGCAGAAGATTTTAATTTGATATGATCCTGTTTGTTGATTCTTGATGTCATTTTTGTGTGTGTGTGTAGTCAAGGTTTTGTTCAGCACGTTCTTGCCTATGTTTATGTCTTCAAGAGTTTTACATATTTTGTCTTCCAGCGGATTAAGTGTTTCTGTTTTAACATTTAGACCTTTAATTCATTTGATTTTTGTCTGAAATATATGGGTCTAGATTTAATCTTCTTCATGTGGATAGCCAGTTTTCCCTGCACTGTTTATGAAAGAGGCTGTCTTCGCTCTGTGAATGAACAGGTTTGGGGCCCCTTTGTCAAGGATTAGACAGCTGAAAGTGCCACGGATTTTCTCTGTATCCTTTATTTTATTCCATTAATTCGCATGTCCATTTTTATGCTAGTACCATGCTGTTTTTATCACTGTAGCTTTATTCTATAACTACAATTTCAAATCCAGGATCGAGATGTCTCCTTTTTTGCTCTTGCTACCCAGGATCTTCCTGGTTCCATATGAATTTTAGGATTGTTTTCTCTAGTTCTCTCAGGAATGCTGTTGTTACTTTGACTGGGATTGCGTTAAATATGTATACCAGTTTGGGAAGTTTGGAAACCACTTAGACTAGATTGGTTCTGCCTGTCCAGGAACAGAGAATATCATCCCACTTTCTGAGGTCCTCTTCAATCACCCTTTTCAGAGTACTATAGTTTTCACTGTCGCGGCCTTTTACCTCTACGTATTTAATTTTTCTAGAAGTTATTGTGGATGATATTCTTTCCCTAATTTCTTTCTCAGTGAGTTCATTATTGTTGTACAGGAGCATTATTTATATCTTTAAAATTGTCTGTAGAAATGACTTCTGTTCTTTGATTTTGTCACATATGCCTCAATCTCTTCATATTTATTTTCTCATTTTCTAATTAACTGAAGCCAAAATGGAAACAAGCTTTTGCTCTTTAAGCCTTTATTTGCCCTTTTTCCATTTTAAACATCTTCTTTTTAAATTTGTTATTAGTACATGTTTGCAGCACATAATGTTCATTGTGTGGACTTGGTACATGTATACAAAACATCGTAATTCTTTTTACTTTTCTTTCCTCTCCCCGCCCTCCCCTCTCTGTCTCTTGGTCCCCTTTAACCTTTTGTTGAGAACTTTATTCGAGTTTTATGTTTCATCATTTTCTAACCTCTTAAAAGAAAATAGGACTTCCTTTTCTAATTACATAGACATGTTTTTTCCCTGTTTCCATGTGAATTTGATAATCTTTCAGAAACTCTTTGTCATAAATACATTTTCATACTTCCTACATTTAAAACATGGTACATATCACATATCACAATGTCCATAAATGTATACATATGTCCAGTATATGCATAACTTCATTCTATTGTCCTGCTTGCTTTTTAAAAGTCTCTCAACTAGACTATCAACCTGTCTACTCAAACATATTTAGCGTTCTATTCATCTGCCACCTAGAGCTCAAAAATTTTGAACATGTCTTATATGAATCCAACATCTTATGAAGTATTAGTTTAACAAATATGTAGTAATTACCAATGATATTTCAAAACTGTATTGAGTGTTGAGCATAGTATAATGCCAACTGCTATTCAGGGTGCCTCATATATTTCAACTTCTACCACTGTCCTCTAGCCAAAGACCACCAGGAACAAACCTGGTCACTGCGGGGACACAGAGATGACTCCAGCCGTGGAGAAAGAGCAAGTCACACCAAGCAGCATGCTGTTTCTTCCCTAGGCATCATTTTAAAGATTGACTTTCTTCTGACAATTGTGAAAATATCCATGCATATATTTAGGTAGAGATTACCACCCCACCTTTTCTTTTCTCCTTCAGCAATGACCTTGAAATAGAACTAGATAGAGCTGTCTCGTATGATCAGCTCTATCCTCATTTATCACCAAACCTCTTTCACACAGGAAATTCTGTTGTGTCTTTCTTTTCTCTAACCAAACTGATCTTTCTCCTTTAAATGTACTTTTACTTTAGTTATTTTCATAGTGCTGGTATCAAACCCGGGGCCCTGCACGTACTAGGCAAGCACTCTATCACTGAGCTACAGCCCCAGCCTCCAAGGGTACACTTTTTATGTGTCTCCCTTTACATTTCAACAGAGGCCAAACTGTTCTTTCTGATGCCGTATTTCGCTAGAGGGATAGTGGTGCCATACCTAAAACATATCTGGTTAGTGTTCCTTCTTTGTTTCCAAAAGAAAAGAAATAAAAGAATCTATAAGGGGGTTAGGTTATCTAAATTCTTATGGGTTATAAATGATTTAAAAGGAAACCCCTGAAATATGTTTTTTTTTAATTAGTACATGCTGGCAGTACATAATGATTACATTTATTTTAGGGAGCTCATATATATATAAAACATATCTTAATTCCCTTCCCTCCCCTCCATCCCTGCTTCTTCCAACTCTTGGTCCCCTTCCTATTTGCAAAAATTCTTTTTCCATTTTTTCCTTCTTTTTCTTTCCATCCCCTTTCCCTCCCCTCCTTCCTCCTCCATCCATCTCTTATTCCCCTTCCCATTTGAAAAAAATCTCTCTACTTCTACTATCCACCTGTAATGTGGAATCCATATTGCTCCCCAGGCTCTAGGAAAGATGAGGGAGGACTGGCTAAAGAGAAGGAGTTCTGCAGTCACCCCACCTGGAGTGTGGCAGCAGCTCCTACTGGTGAACTTTTCATGGTGTTTGTATTTATGTGGGGTCTACCACACTGCAGGGGAGCTCCAACTTTCCTGTGAAGATTTGGTAATTGAGTCTGCAAAAATAAACTGACAATAGACAAATTAATAGAAAAAGAAGCATATAAGCTTAGTAATATACATACATGCCAGGGAGTCTCATTTACAGTAAAACTCAGAGAACAGCCAAGTAAGTGAGCTTTACAATCTCTCCTCGTGAGGGGAAGAAAGGAAGAGTGTAGGCAATTTTAGGGAGGAAATGATTTTTAAAGGAAATGAATGGGCCCCCAAAACAAACGATGGGCTCAGATATAGTTCCTCTGGGCTCTAAGTGAAGTGTTTGACTTTCAGTCTCATACAGTGGTTAATTCTTCCTCATTAATGAAATTTCAGTATGAGGATTGAGGTAACATGGAGACCCAGGCAGTAGGTAGATAAGCAGACTAAGAAAACTCATTTCTGTACTTTAGGAGAGAAAGAGGACCAAGGAAGATCAAGAGACAGAGAGGTGAGGTTAGAAAGATGTGGACCCTAAGGTGGTTTTTCCAGCCCTACATGTTAAACACCACACTTGGGTGCCTTTTTCTGCACCCCAACACAATCATCCCAATTTCTTGTCTCTTATTTTCACATAGGCTAAGTCTTTAGCAAAGAGAATTCTTGTTTTCACAATAATAAGGTGCTTTGAGATGTAAAAAAATATATATATAGATATAGATATATATGTATACGTATATGTATATATGTATATGTATATGTATATGTATATGTATATGTATATGTAGCTCTGAACCAGTGTGACTCTGGACAGGTACCCAAAAAGAAACAATTAGAAAGTCCAGTACTCTGATACATGTCCCGAGGCCTGGAAAAATTCACAGGTCGCAGGAGCCACTTTGCCATTTAAGTTACATGAGAGTTTATGCTACTAGGTGTGTTACTAGGTGCTTTGCATTTCATAAAGCAGTGGACCCCAGGCAGGCTCATATTCGCATGCCTGTAGACAAGGGATTTGTCACTCACTGCCACCCCAGGAGGACTTCCGTACAGCATCATGTTGCATTTACCTTGCTAGGCTACTGAAAGAGGGACAGGGTTTCAGGGTATAAAGTCTCAGACAGGGCGGAAATAAATCTGAAGCTTATAAGGCGCCGAGCAATTTTTAGTTTGCAGCTTAAATGAAATGTCAATCTCACAACTCACATGTGTTATTTATAAAACTGAGACTGAATTTTAGTTGTGGCAAGTGACTGAAATCACTTCTTTCACCCGACAGTAAATTCCACGTCATTTATTTGAACTCTGGTTTTTAACAGTTAATGAAATGACAAAATTGGGAAATACATCTTTCCTAAGATTTGGACACCACTGAATTCTTACCTGCTGTCACCTTGCGGACTGAGATAGGAAGCAGAAGCACGAGTGTCCCCACCACAATGACCCGCCCAGAGCTTACTTCCTGTCAGCCTGCCACACAGATGCCAAGTATATGGTTCTCTTGGATATAGCCACCGGAGAGAAATGTGATCATTTAGCACCTGGCTTCCTACAGCAACAGGCAAAGACATTCCCTCTGCACTGCCTGAGAAAGCGTCGAGTGGCTGAGGCTGAAGAAAAGGCATCGAGATATTTGGGAGACAGAGTCCCACTGCAGAGTGCTAGACTCTAAGAAATCAAACCAATAATTGAATATTTAACTATTTATGGGGAAAATCTTAAATATGTATGGTCCAAAAGATATTTAAACTAAAAAAAAAGAACATTGTATGAAAATTTCATGGGCTAACTAAAGGATAGGACAGTACTTCTGATAGAGATAATTTTTAATATTCAGTATTACTATTTTTTACTATTCAATATTATTAAAAAACATGACCAAATATCCAAAATAAAAGCATAAAAATCTACAATCTGTCATTGTACTAGTAAGCACAATTTGGCTTCGAAATTCTAGACTGTTGTATTCCCTTAATTTTGAGTCTTTTGAATGTAAATTAAATCTGTAAATGTTTAAAAAACGAGTTTTGTAGGAAATACGAGACGCATGCATACATACTCAGAAAGCCAAGACTTCTTCTCAACACAGATATCCCGCCTCTCAGTCCTACATTTTTCAGTCTGTGTTACCAGATATCTGGTAGAGATGTAGAAATATTCCATGCAGTATTACATAAGCTCCGTACTGTTCTGATTGCCTGACCAGGACTTCTTCATCTAATACCTACAGTGGCCAATGAGTACAGATTCCTTTTTAAAACAAAATAATATCCATTTTCAGACAAGGAAATGGAGATGCAGGTAAGGACCTCATCCGTAGTCCCATTCCCTGTGAGCAGCGGGACCACAATTCCGCCAGGTCCCATCCCAGGTGTTACGCGCTTGACCACAGGCTCCATTTCCTCTGAGTGGCCTTTAGCATTTCATGGTGTCAATCATCATCCATACTTTTATATTCAACCAGTGCAAAGCTTGTTTCCTGTCTACAAAATTATGTTAAAAATTCAAGAAACCTTTTGTGTGCGAGGCTAGATAATGTCTTTACCAAAGCTATATTTCATACCTTATTTTAGAGAAAGAAAATAATATTGAACTGAGTTCCTTTCTCTGCTGGCTCTCAATTATATCTTCATTATAACCCTGTAGGAGGACCTTTGCTCCTACGTGTAGTCAAGACTCTTGCTAGAAAGCAAAAGTAGCACTGTTGTCATCTAAAAACGGAAAATGTATTATGTCCATCTTAAACGTCAGGAAAAAAGATACAATAGAACAAAACAAAGGAGTATCTATTTTAAGGCCACTATATCAACATTCTCTTATTTTAAAATTACTATTGAGACATATACTGCTGCCCTTGCATAAAGATTACTAATTTGTAACTCCTGTATCTACAAGGCTTCCCAATTTGAGATATGAAAGGATGGACTACTCACACCAGTTCTCTGAGTGCTGTTTGTCCCGAGGCTCTTCCTAACAGATCAGCAGGAAATCCTCCTCAACAACTATTCTTTTTCTCCTCCAGCTATTTCTCGGGGACCCCACGGTGACACAGGAGCTTGCAGACATCCTGTATCCTGGTGATGAGAGGAATGAATGGAGTATTGGATGAACACAGAGATACAAAGCACGGAGGAATATATAGTACACAGAACACAGACAGTTTAGAATCAAGACTGTGTGGTATAACACAATGGTTCTGTCCTTTTCAAAAATGATGAAACATGATAGATGCAATCAGTGCACATGAAGTTGGTTTAATAGCAGGGACTGTGGAAATTATAATAATTAAATAAAGCGAAAGCCAACAGAAGGGATCCTCTAGAGGAAACGCAGACTTCCCACGCCTCCAGGTACTCACAGAGTGGCAGAGATTGACATGGAGACAGAGCGATGGGGTGACAAGAGCTGACCTTGCCATCCTCATCAGGCACACCTGTATTCTCTGCTGGCTTCCATCCCAGTATCCCATACACTACATTAGCTTCCATGAGACTCCAAAACCATGTCTACCTGCTCCCAGGGATAGTTTTTCTGCCAAGAATTAAGTTCCTAACTATTTGAGTAGGTCAGTTTCCAGGTATAGCAACCTTCATTACTCTGGAATTCAGACTTCACCGAAATCTATACCTAACCTTCTAATCTGAAATCCACATTCCACAATAAGTACACAGCAGACACAAATTACATGTCAAAAAACTAAAACGAACACAGAACTGGCCAGAGGGAAAGGATTCTATGCATCAAATAAAGCAAAGCATATTGCCAGGAGTGGTGGTACATGCCTGTAATAATCCCAGCTAACGTGGGAGGATTGGGAGTTGGTGGTCCCACCTTGGGCAACTTAGCAAGGACCTGCTACAAAATAAAATTTTTTTCAAAAGGCCTGGGGATGTGGTACAGTGGTAGACTGCCCCTGGCTCCCATCCTCCATCCTGGGGGAAAAAAAAAAAAAGTAAAGCACATCACTCATCTTTAACAATTGGTGGGAAATCACACACATTTGCAGGTGTGAATTCTTTAGAAGATAATTCTCCACGACATTCTCTTATGTCTTGTGTTAACTTTTGTTTGGGAAAATCCTGTAAAGAAGATGGTAGAGCAGACAGTGTGGAAACACACATGAGTCTCCCACGGGAGCAGAGGTCAGATTTACTACCTACTGAGATAACAGAGATAATGTCTACTGAAACAGAAGTCGGAGGAGTTTGCTAACAGTCCCTTTTAAGGATGAAGGCTTCCTAGTGCCCAGGTTCCTCAGCTGTGAACCAGGACAGTGTGCGAGATGTGTATCTGGGCCCCTGCATTGCCCCCTGCGGCTTGGCCAGCAAGGGGAGCCCGTGCAAAAATAAAAAGAAAATGTGCCACCCGCTATGCTGAGAGTAACCAAAGTCTGCCATCTTCTGCCAGCAGCCGGCAAACGGGGTGAATTCTTAGGTTCTTGACAGTTCTTAACAGGCTTTCCTTTAATACTATGTCAAGGCTCACCATGGACAAATTCTAATTTCATCATTGTTTTCAGTTCATCACTACTAATCTTCGAGCAGTTTCTCCTCAGATATGCATTCTTATCCTTTCACATACTACCCAAAAGCAATTAGAAAAACATCTGTGCTATTGACAAATATAAGACACTGTAGCCTTATTAGGGTGTTTCTGTTCTAAATATATAATTATCTGTCCTCTAAAAAACTTTTAAAGTATTTAAAGAAGAATATCAAAGACAAAAATCTGGACACCTGACCAGACATAGCAGAAAAATCGCAGTTTTGTCCAAAGCTCAGGAATTCATGCCAGTAAAGTTTCTTTTAAACTTGCTCTAGGCTGAGAGTTTATTAATTTAGTGTTTTTTCTTCTTACTAGCTTTAATGCTTGTGTTAGTTAAATTTTCAAAGAATCAATGGTCGTAAGAGAGCAGATTTAATAGGGGACATTTACAGATTACAATATTCACCCAGAAGCCAAATGCAGAAGGTGCCGAATGTCCATCTAGGCACTGGAGACCCAAAAGATCCAATTGAGGGCTGGGAGCCCACAGCACTGTCGCATGTATGTCTGTGTCTGCACATGATGGCTGGAGCCAGGATACGATGCTCTCAGCAGAAATGACAACCAGAGCTCCTCCGAAGCAACAGCAGCCATGCTGGACGACAGCAAGGCCCCGAGCTCCTTCCTCAACGAGGACAGCCGAGTTCCTTTAGGAAGAACCAGCCGCGGCAGAGCTTCTCCTGGGAAACAGCCTGCCAACTAGCTACAGCTCCCACTCTGCCTTATGTTGCATCACCAACAATCCTCAGGTGGATCTCGTACGCCCAGCAGCACACCGACTCAGTCCGGCTGGGCGTTCTGGCACAAGGTGACCACATTAGGTCCACCACAATGCTCTATATTGTCAGGTACCGTGTGTTCAAATTCTACTTCCTCCAAAGTTTCTATTTCCCTTTTCCTTTAATGGCTTCAGAGGGCACAGATCCTGAGAACACCACGTATGATATCCCCGAGAATGAAAGAAACCTTTAGCCTCCCCGTTTCACCCGGAGTTCAGTCTCAAGCGATAGGAAGCCCCTTGCTAAACGGCCAAAGGAATGAAGTGCTTCCAAACTCCGTGTAAGGGCTGGAGGGAGAGATTCTTGGCTGGATTTCCAGGGATAACTACTGAAACTACAGCACACAACGGCCCTGCGAAGGGGAGCTCTCCAAGAACGGCAGGCCCGCGGAGGTGGGAGCACGCTTTCCACCCGCCGCTTCCACAACCACCCCTCTGCCCTGATCCACAGACCAGCCCTGCTGGTTGCCCCAAGACCCGGCCCTGACTGGAATACGACGAGGAGAAAGACATCGGCAGAGCTCTTGGCCCTGCAGCATGCTGCCTTGGCCTTGGACCGGGGGTCCAGAAGCCGTTGTCACAGCTGGCGAGCCCCGAGCAGTGCGTCACCTCCTGCTCTGTCTGCGGCGTCCCCCCGGGCGACACGGCTTCCCCACGTAAAACAACTCTGAACACAGTCTCTGCGTGAATGCACACGGAAGGCAGAAACTAAACCACATCCCAGAACAGAACTGTAAACAAACCTGAGAGGGAAATCGTGGGTTCCAGCCTCTTAACAAACAGAAAGCTCAACAGACTGGGATTGGAATGATGTTAAATGAGTCGGTCCGTGCCATCTATCATGGTTCATCTCTTTTGCCGAGGTAACACGTATCATTCTTACCTTTACTAACTTTAAACAACAGCAGCAAATCCTCCGCTTAAAACGCTCTGTCTCCTCCAGTTTAAATCTGAAGCCATCGGAGTGACTAAATAATGGCCACCTGGCTCTCTTTTAATTCTCCAAGCTAAAGCCCTTGCATTCCCTGCCCCCACCGCACCTGGCTAGCTCCTGGTAGTTCCCTTAAAACATCAGGCACGCTCCGCCCTTGGGCCTTGCTGCCTGCCGTCTCCGGAACGTCTTCCCTTGTATCTGTGTGGCTCCTTCCCTCTTATTCTACAGTATGTGTCACTTGTCACGTCAAGCGTCACCAGATGAGTGAGGTCTCTCGTGCTCTGCTCACTCGAATTGCATCCTCCTCAACCTCCATCTTCCCTCTGGAGTTCCACTTCGTCTTTCCTACTTACACAACACTCGGCATCACGCAGGTGCCTCTCCCTTGTCCTCATTTAGGGTTTTTATTGTCTTCCCTCCCCACTGAAATGCATAGCCCGGAGTGTGGAAACTGCATCTTGTGAACTGATACTTCCGGTGCTTGTAACTGTACCTGGAATATAGTACCTGCTCACTCAAAAAAGTAACAAACGAGTGAATAAGGGAATAAATGATAACTTGCTCATTCACTGCATGATGTATCAACTTCCCCTCACACAAATGGAAATGCAACTACCTTTCCGTATATTTTGGTATCAGCAGTATCTTGAAAGTCAATACATCCTTCTGTGCAACGTATTCCTTTCTCCTCTATTTCAGCCATAATTTTATCTTGATAATAACAACCACCATTCACCTAATAAAAAATATTGGAAAAGATAAGAAAGAGTAGGAAATGCTAAATACTAAGAAATGCTTAATAAATCAAGGCAAAAACACACATATACAGTCTTAGTTTTTGCAACCGGACACAGACCGTCATTAGTACTCATAACTTCATTATTCTGCTACCCATCTGATGCATTTTATTTGTACTTTATTTGTATTTTATTTGTCGGCACAGCGGTCGGCCCTCCTTTATTACCTTGTGTATGATCCCACTCTTCGTTCCTGGGGTGCCAAAACCTCAACTGGACTTTACCACTGTGGTACTTGCAGGATTCAGGTGATCCCCTTGGATTTTAGACATGCACTTTCAGGCACACGCTCTGTATGCAGTAACCACACCATGTCCTGTTGGTAATCAGGGTTAGCAGCCACATCAGTAGAGTATCTTTACTGTTTTTATATTGGATCAGTACAAGAGCCGAAACAAGGCAACTGGCAATCTCAACTTCCCAGCTGAGTAGAATCTCTGTGGCCTCCCAAGGTGGAAGTTACTTCCTCTGAGAAACCCTCTAAAGCAAAAAAGTGGGGCGCAAATTGTTTTCAAGTGAGTAATTAAGTGTAGCATGGAAAGGCACACTCCCAGTTATGCCCCTTGGTAGCCAGACCCATTTATTACAGTGCTAGAGAATAAGGCGCTATATTTTGTCTTAACTCAGGGAACATAAAATACATCTGAAAAATAAGATGGTAATTTTGCACAGCCACTTTTTGATACAACTGTCTCCAATAGACTAATATATCGTTTTCTAAAATTATTATTAGTATATGGTAAAAGATGAATTAACACTATGGAAATCATCCCATGATTTCTCTTCTTTTTGCCTGATTTCTTGAGACAGAAATAATAATGTATGTGACACCATAATAGTGAATAAAAGGTAAAGTGAGTTCAATAATGATGTTCCTGGGACTAACATGGTAGGTACAGGAAGCAAATCCACAGCATGAACTATCTTTGTCTCTCATGTGCTCACAGAGAATTTCCCTCTGGGTCTCAGGGGCTCATTGAGAAGTGACAGTGACATAGAGGTAGGGTGTGGCAAAGCTGGGGAGATGAGTGGGACCCGCCAATTACAAGATCCCAGGACAGCGACAGCACCAAATAATTCCCAGGACCCCATATGTGGAACTATTTTTGGCTTGTCTTGTCCGATTCTTTGAGGCAAGCAGGACCCAGAATACTTTTGATTGGAGAGCCATTTCTGAAGGAGCTATCTGAAAACAATAGTGTAGGACAAGTGAATGTCCTGAGAATCTGAACAAGATTATCATGCAATTTATTTGTATCTCCAGAACCCAATTCTAGCAATTCTAGCAGTTTCTATTGCTACCTCTTGATGATGGAAATTATTGGTATCTCTTTTTCTATACCACCCTACACCACATCAAACTGGCTTCTTTCGGGTGGTCATCTGGTGTTTTCTACCAAGTATTCAAGGATAACCAAATCTGAGTCATATAAGGAAAAAGTTATTTGCCAAAAAGTATTTTGCTTCAAAACTTTTAAAGATTTTCCAGTAATTATCTTATAGAAGCTTGTTAGAAACTTCAAACAGCATCCTAATAAGCCAAAATAAGTTGGAGCAGGACTGGACGTGCTTTCTCACCGCAGCAGGAATTTGAGACGCTTGCAGTCCTATAGACCCTTTGAGTGTCTTCTCTTATTCCCAGACTCACTCAAAACTAGTTGGATTACAGATTGGAGAGGCAAACCAGATGTATATTTTATCTTTGGATTCAAAACATCTCACCATGAGTGTGCTCCTTTTATTTGGATGGTAATATAAGTTCTGAACTTTTTCTTTTTTTTTTTTTTTTTTTTTTTTTTTGGTGCTGGAGATCGAACTCAGGGCCTTGTGCTTGCTAGACAACCACTCTACCTCTGATCTAAATCCCCAGCCCAGTTCTGAACATTTTCAATAATATTCTAGCATCCTCAGACTGGCAACTCCTGAAATAATTGAGGGGTTGTAGGCTTCTGAATCATGTGGGGTGTATCTTCCATCCTCTGCCACATAGATATTTTAATAAGCACCTAGGTACTAGACACTTCCCATAATTTAAGTCCTATATCCGTGATACCGTCAATGTAGTGAGACAGAGTGATGCCCTGTTGAATAGAGAGACGCTTGTGTCCCCTCATGCCTCAACCATGCCATAGAGTCAGAGAGGTGACATAGAACCAAATCAAGACCACAAAGGTATACTGCTGCCCCTACTTGCTGCAAGCATATTGCTCTGAAATTATCAGTTTATTGAATATATATCATTAGCTGCATATCACATACCAGGATCTGAGATTATTCACTCAAGTAGCAAGACCACATCTGGAACAACAACTACATTTGGAATTACCAGTCACTAAACTCCCAGTAACCGTCTGGATATAGAAAACTGACAAGTTAATTATGCATATAATCACTAAATATACACAGACTGGAAATTTTGCCTATGCTGCCATAAACCAGAAAGGTAGTTATTTTAGAGGGACTAGAAGAGAAGGAGGACACTTCTGATGACCGTGTTGAAAAGCTTAAATTCTTCTGAGTGTGGCAGTACACACCTGCAATGCCAGCGTTCTGGGAGAGTAAGGCAAGAGGAATTGTAAGTTCGAGCCCATCCTGAGTAATTTAGAGATTTTATAAGACCTGCTCCAAAATTTAAAAATAAAAAGGGCTGAGGTTGCTGCCCAGTGTGAAAGCCCTGGTCCAATCTCCAATACCAAAAATAATAATAATAATATTTGCAATCTTCTCTTCCATCTAACTCTCTCAGTATCATTCCTAGTCCCATTATTCTGCTTTAGTTACTGCTATTATTATGTTTATTATTCATGGGCTCCATATCACAATGTAATTCACAATGTAATTTACCCAATGTAAATTCCAGGAGGACAGAGTTCTTAGTGGACTTGAGGACAAATTATTCTAAGAAGCCAGGAAATTCTTAGTCCATAATAAGTGTTATATAAATCTTTGTTGAATACATGTCCAATTTTCATCTCTATGAAAATGATATGGTATTTTCACAACGGAGATTTTTAAGATTTTCTTGTCATTTTTGATGTGCCCAAATGTGAATTTTTCTGACTTATTTGGCTGTACACTCTTTTATGTCATTATTTCTGAAAAATGTTTCAAACAATGCCTCTGCTTCAAATCAGTGTCTTTATTTTGACAAGTATATTTTTATCCCATTATTTCCACTTAGTTCTTCATAACTACCTGTTCTTATTTTTTTGTTTGTTAACATCGCTCTTACTTCTCAGATGATATAGTATTATTTTGGCCTTTTTCATTGTGTCTTACCTACTAGGAGTATTTCCTTTGGTATAAGTTATTCTGCTTGTTATATTTTCCTAATAGTACTTTCTAGACATCATTTTTACTGTGAGCTTCTTTTATATCCTAAAATTTATTGAATGTCAGATCTTGAGATGTCAAAAGTTTTGTCCTAGTTTTTAGTATGAACCTGTGTTGGTCTGCCTACTTTTCCCAGAACTTTCAGAGTTTTATATGAGGAAAGGAGCCTGTAAGTTGTGTTTACTTTGCTCTTTAGATAGAAATTAAAATTAGTCTCACAAACGTTTCTTCTTTCCAGAAAGCTACTTGTTTCAACATATAACCAGGTACCTTCCAACTCCCCACCACCAAAAGCAATGTCTGTAGAACTGAGTGAGAATTTTCTTGGTTGATATGCAAGAACAGTATTGTTGGGCTGAAGTGTATATACTCCACTTTGATTGTATATCGCTAGACTGTCCTCTGTATTAGACCCCTGCATTACCTCACACTGTGCAAGGGAGTTCCTATGTCTATATATTTCTACCAACATTTGATACTAGCCAGGTTTTAAAATTTTGCATGTCTGATATCCTAAGTTGTAATTTTTTATTTCAGTTTTATTTAGTCGCTTAGCAATAATGTTGAGCATCTTTAATATGCCTGTTGCATTTCACGACTAAGAGTGTCTCTGGAATTTCTTTGCCCTGGGCATTCAAAGAGTCAAATGAGAAGTTTCAATAGTGAGGGCAGCACTAGTGTTAGGAACAAGAAACACAGAACACAGGATAGAATTTGGGGACCTACATTTTCTGTGATGACCAAGATTCAAAATGTTGCCGGCCAGGTATATAAAACTCTCTACCTCAAAGGACTCCACAAAGTGATAGAGCCAGTTCTCTACTGTGACATTTATGTAGTGTTTAAGAATGTGGTATGATGATTTTGTTGCAACTTGGTTTTATGAAATTGTTAAAGCACTGAAATTTATAGTAAGAATAATAACATAGAGTGTCCAGTTTATGGATAAATCCCGTATGATCCAGCCATTCCCCTACTAGGTATCTTCCCTGAAGAGCTAAGAGCTAAAGCCATCATACTAGAATGACACCTGCATACCAATGTTTATAGCAGCAAAATTTGTAATAGCTAAATGCTGGAAGCAGCCTGTATACCCTTCAACAGATATCTGGATAAACAAAAGGTGGGGTGTATATATATATATATTTTTTATATATATATTATATATATATATATATGAATACTATTCAGCTATAAAGAAGAACAAATTAAAAGTCATTTATAGGAAAATGGATGGACCTGGAAAATATAATGTTGAGTGAAATAAACCAGACTCACAACCTTGAATACTATATGGTATCCCTCATCTGAATGAGGCAAAATACAAACAAAAGACTATGGTAAATAATGGATGCAAAGAGGCAAAGGGTCAGATCTAAAACAACAGGCAAAGGGTTCAAGGGAGCAAGAAGAGGGCAAAGGGGGAGGGGAATGGGAATCCAGAGGAATAAAGATATCCTAAAAACAAGGACCTAGTAGCCCAAACTCAAAATAGTAACAAGTACACTAGGTACTACAGAAAAATTCATGTAGCTGTGACTTAATGCTGCATTTATGTGGCTGTCTACATTGCTCATTGTTATAAGCAAAAGGCACAATGTATTATGGTCTTTACATTTGTATAATGACTTGTAAGTTTGTATAATTTTGGATAAATTTTAATAAAAAATCTATTTAAAAAATAAAATTTATTGGAACACACACACGTGCACACACACACACACACACACACACACATGCAAGACAAATAGAAATTGGAGACCATGAGGAAAAAAGAACCACCTTTGATTCCAGAAAAAGAACAGGAAGTCATTTATTTATGCAGTAAATTTGTCCAGATAGACACAGTTGAATACAGTGTAAAATATTTATGGTACAATGTGCTTCCAGTTAAGGCTATAAACTAGAGCAAGTAAAAGCAGGAGCCGGAAGTGTGTAAGTACAAGCAGCTCTGGGATAGTGAATTGTAGCATCTTTGAAAAGAATGAGTTAAGATATAAAGTAAAAGAATTATCCATTAAAAAACCAACATATCACCTTTGTTATTAATAAATACTGATATTGCAGAATGTGTCTTCTATCTGTGGGCAGATAATCAGTTCATACAGAATCTCAGAATTAGATGGACTCAGCTTCTCAAATACCTAAGTCTCCACTGAGAAACCTGGACAGCTTTTAGCCTAAAATAAGTGAGGCTAACGTGTGCAGTCTGAAGACAGACTCGCTGCCAGAGAAGGGAGCAGGAAGTTTGTGCTACACGTGCCCTGATTTTCCTTCTAAAATCCACCATTCACATTTAGGGAGCTTCTAACTGCAGTGAATGATGGATGGGATGGAAAGTCCATAAATTAAGGG